>CABFWB010006773.1:0-30178 GCA_902151455.1 Timema bartmani
TTTGTCAACAGCGTTTTGTGTGAGTGTGTGTATCCACTCATGCATCCTGTATAGGCACCACAATGAATGTAAACAGACTGTACTGTAATATGTGGGACCTCCTTCAGCAGTGGACAGGAGTCACAAAAACAATTTAAAAAGTTCTTATAAGCATGTGTGTATTTGAACTTGTAAGTTGTTTCCAAGTTATAGTCATGTATGTGCTCCAGTAATGTCGAGTTGTTTAAAATTATATGAAGTGCTCTAAATGACAACCTTTGGCATAAATGCAAGCTTTTCTGCCATTTCCGGTTTTGAATAATTCATTATCACGTCTAACGCACTGTACAACTGGAATAATCTGTAGAATGTACCTAATCAACAGGTTGAGATATCGAGTATGGTATGGTTAGTCATTCTACAAGCACAGCATTTAAAATCATATAAAAGTATTTTAAGGAAAACTAAATCGGCAAAAATTATGGAAAATCGGATTTTTGGAGGTGCAAAATTAGCACAAATTATTGGCAACATTTTCGTAACTTGTGGCATTAAGCTGCTGCTGGTAGCATTTATCACTCTATGTATTTGCATTGGTAGTATATACATAGTGGCCTATCTTTTTACCACCAAAAAGCTATATATATGTGCAGAAAGTCTAGTAACATTAAAATATCTGCTTCGGTGGCTGCGTGGTCTAACACGCTAATCGCATGTTTAACTAGACTGCCAAAGACAGGGAGATCACGGTTCGATCCCTGTCGGGTGCACTGAAGAGGTTCTTCGTAAATTATTTTCCACTCTCCCTCCAAGCAAATAGAGGTGAATTTCCTCTAAATTATGCATTCATAATCCCTAACTCACTTGTGTAATTAGTAAACAGGCGTATAACCTGAACAGGTAGTAAGACGTGGTGCTAAATTTTTTATTTAAAGAATTAGGTTAAATTGCATAATATGACTTTTAGGGATTATTCATATTTGACGTCCTCTAACCTTTACGTGTATTTAATTATTAATTCTATAATTAAAAAATGACCGAAATATTATTTGGTTAAGACCTTGAAATAGAAACTCAACATTAACAATTCAAATAAAAGAGTGTATTTTAAACATTATACTTATTTACCTCGTCTTAGTACCTGTTTGGCTTATACGCTTAAGTACGAATTACGCAAATGGGTTAGGAATTGGGAAGGTTGAATGTAGATGAAGTGAACCCAAATTGGCGTGGAGGGAGAGTGTAAAACCACTTAGGAAAAACCACCCCCAGTTCACCGGAGCGAGATTTGAACCTCGATCTCCCTGTCCTCGGCAGTCTAGCTCAACACAAATCTGATGCGTTAGCCAACTACGCCACCAAGGCGGGTTTAAACATTATAACATCAATACATTGAACGGCTCTAAGCAGTTTTTTTATTTATAGTCATAAAAATATTTCCATTCGAGTGATGTGCATTCCTCAAATAATTCTCTTGGACCCCAGTTTATACTACTGTGACGTCACAATGTTTACAGGCAGAAGAAACTAGGGTCGGTCTTGAAGTGAGGGTGGGGCAGTACAACGTGGTGTTTACAAACTTGGAAACAATCCTGGCAAAAATTATGAGAGAAGGATATTATGGCACAAATTTATCACTAAATATAAATATCGATTTCATAGTTTGTGCCACTATGCGTGCTGATAGATGAAGTTAACAAAACGTAAATTTTTTGGCCTTTTGACAAAAACTATGTTGAAAAAAAAAATGTGAATAAGATATTCTCGTGACAAACATTCAGCACTAAATATTGACATAAGTATTGTAGTTTGTGCTATTATGGGTGTTGCTCGTCGAAGTTAGCAGAAACAAACGTTTATTGGCATTTTTTCGAAAACTAAATCAACACAATTTATGAGAGTAGGATAATATTGTGGCACAAATTCCACACTAGCACACAGATTTTTTTGGCATTTCACGAAAATTATGGTGACACATATTGTGAGAATAGGATATTATTGTGGCACAAATTCAGCACTAGAGTTAATATTGGAATGGCACCCATGAATGAGTGTTTTTATGGGTGAAGCCAGCAACCCATGTACGGCCTTTTGAAGGTTTGGTTGAGGCCTTTTCGTTTAGCCTGCATAGTCAATTATGTATTTTCATTTTCAAAGACCGTCGTGGCACAAATTATAGTAGTGGGGTATTATTGTTGAAAAAAACTAGGCCCTAAATATTGGCATTGGTTTAAGAATTTGTGCTGTTAATTTAATGATAATGACATATGAATTTGGCACGATCCAAAGCACCTGAACTTGTCTGATGCTTTTACGAAAACTATTAAGGCAAAAATTACGGAAATGGGATATTATTGTGGCACATTTCAGTACTAATTATAGGAATATGTTTCAGAATTGGTACTGTTTTATGTGCTGCCTGCAGCATCCACAGTTTTTAAGTTTTTTCTCGAAAATTATGGAGGTACAAATTATGGGAGTTGAATATCCTTGTAACGCAAATTCATTATTAAATATTGGTATAAGTCTCACTGCTGCGTAAAGCTACCAGGAGTCAATGTTCTTTGATGTTCACATAAAATGTATATTGGGACAAATTATGAAGTTAGAATATTCTGGTAAAGCAAATTCAGCAATAAATATTGGCATAGGTCAGATAATTTGTGCCATCATGGTTGCTGCTAGCTTAACGGACCTCCTTTAGTGTGAGAAAGACGTGCTTTCATAAAATAGCTAATCAATTTCACAAAGAGTTGATGTATAGACAAATAGCAGTTTTATGACCATTCACCAGGCTAGAATTTGCGTTTGAAGGAAAGGCATTTAACCCCCCCCCCCCTTAAGAAGATAGGAATCACACATCTCCAGGAATTGATTCAATTCCAGTAGATTTAGTTAAGAGAGGTGGTATGTCAGTAATATAAACTTATAAAATATTATTTTTCATATGGAGCTATGAACCATTAATACTAAAAGAATAGAAGAAAAGTATTATAATACTCATTAACAAAATTAGAGATAAAACAGAGATTAATAACTTCTCATACCTACCAACATAATACACAACTTTATCTAAAATAATTTAATGAGATAGACGCCATATGCATAAGAGATAATAAAATTGTGGTTCATTATTTTGGATTAAAATTAAATTGATCAATATTTGATCACATTTTCACTCTTCGGCAAATATTAGGAAAAAGTGTGACTACAACATTACGGTACATTAATAATTATAAATATATTTTAAAAAGGCCTAATGTTTAATTAAAATAAACTAATTATATGAAATTTTAGTTAGGTTAGAGATAACCAAAAATATTGTCAAAATAATTGAGGTATGTTTGAAAGATACGTGTGACAGAGTACGCGTTGGATCTCACTTATCAGATACTTTCGAAATTTATTATGTATAGAAACATGGAGAACTACTTTCTCCATTACGTTTTAGGTTAGCCTTAGTGTATGCTATTAGGGTAATTCAAGAGAGTGGGGAAGGGATAATATTCAATGGTACAATGCTGCTATAAGAATACGCAAATTATTTAGCTTTGTTAGGAAATAGTAGGGAAACTGTTGCAAGAAAGCCATAAGTTGTATTAGAAGATTATAGGGAAATAGGTTTAGAAGTGAACGCAGAAAGAACTAGAAGCCTAAATGGTCACACAGAGAGCATGGATTGAGGACAACACTTTAGTGATTACTGCGAACAATAAATCATTAGACATTGTTAATGTGTTGAAATATTAATAAACTATATTAACTATCAATACCAATATTAGAATGAAAGATAGGAAAATAATACAGCCGATAAATGCCTGCTGATATTCGCTCAAAATGTTGTTAACCTCTCGCCTTCTGTCAAGAAATTTAAAACTAATAATACACAAAAAAATTGTTTTACCAATAGTTCTCTATGGTTTTAAACATGTTTTCTTACCTTACATGATAAAAATAAATTTAGGGGGTTTGGAAACAAGATGTTTAGGAAGCTATTTGGTCCAAAATGGGAATGATATACTGACGAGTAGAAAGGTCCCATATTTATGCGTTACATAGCCCATATTCATCACAAGACGGGGTTAGGATTGTAAAACCTCATATTACGGTGGGTAGGAAATACAACGTGAATGAAAGATTTTAGAACTGTTCTCGTGTTATTGACTGGTAGTGGTAGACCCAATGGGAAGAGACAATTGGGAAGACCTAGACACAGATGGGAGATTAACAGCAAAAGTGACCTGAAAGAAATAGTATGTATAGAGGTAGACTTGATAGAACTATCTCAACATAGGAATACGTGGTGTACACTTAGACAATGAACTTTAGATTTCCTAATGTCATAGAGTAAGTAAAAATAAACACATCTAAAACATTTTATTTCTATGCCTTATGAAACTTTTTATAAAAATTTCACAAGTCAAAGAAACTTTGTATCTTTTTATTTGCCATAGGTTATATGCCTATACATTTTTTAGAATAAATAAGTGAAACTTTAATACAACATATATGAGCTGGAAATTGAATATTTATACACATTTTAATGTCAAAACTAAAATAACTCTCTTTTTTCAATCAAGTTTTCAACTTGGTTTGCATCTAAAAAATAGTTTAAGGTAATTTCTATTATCTAATTTTGGTCTATAAACTCTGGCTTAAGATAAGAAAGGCATATTCAAAAATAAATTATCACCAGCCTCAAAATATTCTACAATCTTGATACCTATTTTATATAAAACGCCAGGGCGAGTTTTAAGAAATTGAAAGAAAATATTTTAGTATTACTCGAATTAGCTTTCCGCTGTGTAAGTTATTATGCCTTCCCTTTGACAATGTCTTTGGAACCATTTAATAAATTGTTTTTTCTCCATATTTCAAAGTGAATATTCGGATTATTTATTGAGTGTTTTTTTCTTAGCACCACTCTTTGTATGTATGCCTTATATATAGTTCATTATAACGGTAGATATTTCACTTCGATGCTTGCCTATTTGAAAAATCAGTTAACCTTTGTATACTCAGAACATGTAGCTGTTTTTAAGATGTATAAAATAGATACATTCAACCTCTTATTTTAAACAATTTTAAATAACAAATTAAAGAACTAAACGTTTTGAAGAGGAGCATGTTTTTTAAATAAGTTTTTCTTTTTAATTTGGTTTTCCATTGTTGAGTTTGTAAAATGGATACGAGACCTCTTTGATATTCATTTAAACACAAGACCAACAGAGAAGTTATGAACAAAAGTAGATCTATAGATTTCTACAAGCTTTGGAAAACACAGTTTGGAAATTAATATCTATAAAATCAAAGGGTTAAAGAGATAGGCACTTAATAATTTATTCGAGCATTTATAATTAGAGCTACATAATATATAAGGAAAGTATATACTTAAACATCAAAATTGTAAATTATTACATCAACTTTACTTCTTCTGTGAGTCATCCGTCTCACTCGTAAGCTGTAACTGTAAGCTGTAACTGTAAGCTGTAACTGTACATACACACACATATATATATACTAATTAGAGCTTAGTTTACTTGCTGAAAACTGTTGAAGCATTCGAAATCCTTGAGAAAGTTTCAACCTCTCCTACTCCAACCTTTTCTTGCCTCTTTCTTCAAAGATTATTGGTGATGATTCAGTGGTATTTACCACGAACAGGCATTGTTTGATTTTCTTCGTGTTTGCTTGTGCTCCGGCTGATTCTTGGGAGAGAGCGTCTTAACGATGTCGAAAACTTCCACCCCTTTGCCTTGTAATTAACGCACCAATGGATTAATTACTTGCTAGATACTCTGTGCTCGCCCCGAACAAAACTTAGAATTAAATCGACTCTTGTCCGCAGGAAGAGAGTTAGTATACTGAACAAGAAATCTTGCAAATCTTGGTATGATTTGATGATTTATATATGATCAACTGGCAATGGTGACGTCAAGATAATGAGAACAAAGTTATCCTATAAACTTCATCAAAGTCATCTAAACTTATTGGAATTATATAAGAACTTTATATTTTTTGAAGGGAATCTAATTATATTCATATAAATATTATTTCGATAAAAATACATTTCCCTACATATATGAAATATAATATTTAGTATACTTTTTATAGTCTTAGTATTGGTTTGAATTTTAATAACGCTCATGCAGTAGATATAGGGAAAGTAGAATTAAATGAATATACACACGTATTTGCGTGAAGGAAGTTTGGGAAAACTTTTAGTTCAAACCAATCTCCGTGAGCCCAGCCAGAATTCGAGCCCTGACCCTACCACCACCATCAAATCTGACTATATCAACCTAATATTAAGTCTTCGTGCTCAACGATGCAAATAATAATTTGTTACATAAACAATTTGTGAATAGTGATAATATTGAATGTAATTCTTTAATAATTTATACATACATTTAGCGGAGTTAAATCTATAGAAAATAAATTGAAATTACATTCATACCTAAACTATAAAATTGGTAAATAGGTTTTAAACTAAATATAATTATTTTCTAGGTAATAAAGGATAAAGTTACAATTTCCCTTCATCTACTTTTCGTTTCAACTAAATCATACCCGCTTCGGTGGCCACGTGCTCTAATGCACACTTTTGCAGTAGACTATACTGCCGATGACGGGGAGATCTAGGTTGAAATCTAGATCAAGTGTACTGAGGTTTTCTTTCCCCAAACGGTGTTCCACTCTCCCTCCACTAAAATGCAGGTACACTTCCTCTATACATAACCTTCCTAATCCCTAAAACCATTAGAGTAATAAGTACATCAGCGTATAAACTAAACATGTAGTAAGACGTGGTGCTAAGAATAAAGAAAAGAAAAAGAAAATTCTTAATCACTTTCAATTTACCCCAAACTTTATTCACTCATGTTTAAAAGTTACATATTTTCACTAATTAAATACAAAAATACTTTTTAAATTTTTAGACTTTACATAAAAATGTAAAAGGATACTAAATATATTAAAACGAGGTTTGATGATATTCATATTTGGAAGTATCGAGATATGAATATCACAATAAGACAAAATATCTCAGTTGTATCAAGTATTATTATTTTATTTTGTGTGTCTTGTTTTACTCTTTATCATGCATTTCCTTATTTAGAATAAGCTTACTCGTATCTGCATGGTGCGTGGTTTGCTATTTATGAAAAAAAAGCCAGTAGACCCAGTCAGGATTCGAGCCACCAACCTCTCCATCACCACTAACACACAAAACAGACTAAATGAGTGGTGATGGGAAATAATTAAATTATATTAATTTTGTTTGTATAAAATATTAATATTTTTAATATACTATTTCTTAATTATGTATAAATAATATGAAATAATAAACAGTTATACTAAAAGGACCTTACATTCCAGGTGGTACTAATTTTCTGAATCAATATATATATTAACTGTTAGAGTGATGCATAATACATCAATAACCTTCATGAAAAGATCCCTGAAAATCTATTGCGAAACTGCTAAAATATTCGTTAAATGTCTAAAACGTGAAAATGGTTTCTCAACGTGAGGGAGGGGCTATGGAAGGTCCAAAAAGACAATAAGATGAGAAATGTAAAGAATTTTCATAAGGTCCTATATATCAAGCCATTATTTTTCCTTAGGATTCATTTGAAACCAAGTGCTAGAGATGTTTCCTAAACGGCTGCCTATGTATATCTGTATAGCGACAAAGATCTGCATAGCCCCCTCTTCCTCATATACACACACACATAATAGAATATAAGTGCTACCATTTTATCGGCACTCAAAAATAAGTCCCCTTCCTCCCCTTATTTGACATCCTATGGTCTCTATGCTGTCATCGTCTCCCTCTTAATATCACAATCTTGGAAATGAAAATATGCAAATTATGTAGGAAGTGCGACGCCTGCTAGCTATGTTGCCCTCTCAGTCAGAAGTCACTGTCGGTAGCTAGATATTGCATTATGACAAGGACGGTCGACCCGGCCTGACCCGACCCGACCCGACCCGACCCGACTCCACTCGATTCTCCTACGAGAGCTCATTGAACATTACTAGTAGATCTTGGCTCTGTGCAACACATACATAACTCCTAAACATGAATTAGTGCTCCACCTCTGTATATACAGCAGAATAGTATTTAAACAGCTATCTATACAGGTTTGAATCCTATCCCATCAATAAATCAAATCTGTCTCAAACAATGCAATCTACCATGAAATTCGATCATGTTTTGGGATAGTTCAGCTAGGGAATCAGATTGGATGGTTTGGCTTGTTGTAAAACGTTGAAATATTGGACTCGTTATCCAGACACTCTCGAATGTGTGGAGACAGAAGTATCAGGTCGACTCGTAGAACTTACTGTAGCTATGCATACGCAATATCATCACTTATGGTTTACTTCAGACACTTTCAAGTGATGTCATAAATACTGTCTCTAGTGCGATGTCACACACAATGGAGAATTATGTAAGAATAATGTGCAAATATTTTTAAATATGTTTCATTGAAAAAATAAAACAAAGAAAACTCTTCCGTGGCCGCGTGGTCTAACGTGCCACTCTCGCAGTAGACTATACTGCCAATGATGGGGAGATTGAGTTTCGAATCTCAGTCAGGTGTACTGGGGATGGTTTTCCCTAAATGGTTTTCCACTCTCCCTCCACGCAAATGTGGGTTCACTTCCTCTATATTTAACCTTACCAATTCTTAACCTATCAGAGTAATTAATATTTGAGCGTATAATCCGAAAGGGTTGTAAGACGCGGTGCCAGGTATTATTAATTTTACATTAATGTGTGCAACATGGGTCTTACTGATTTCCTGGACTATCCAAAACTTACACTATTTTGATGATAATGTAATTGGACGGTGTAAAACACCAGGAAAAATACATTCATAGCGACCATAAATACACAAAACTGCATAAAATACAAATTTATATATATATATATATAAATATATATATTTAAGAAACCACGCCATTCTTGACAGTTAGCGTTAAAATCCAGATGGTAGCAAAGCAACACCTTTCAGCATTTCTTACTAGCCACCTTTATTGATCTCTAGTATCTCTGGGTCTTTCTATATCTAATTGGCTGTTGTTTTTAAAATAAATAACTTGCGAAACTGTATTGTTGGTCCTCCCACTATTACGGCCTCTAAATAAGTATTAACATTTTAAACAACATTTTTGCATTTTTATTTTTATTACAGATTTAATTTTGATGCAAGGCCATATTATTTATTTGATGCGGAAGGGGAGGGGGGATCAATTATTTTACAGAAGGAATATGCAGCTTGGGATTATCCCCTCTCCCCAGTTCCAAAGACACTGTGCTGAATATTGATGATATAGCAATGAAAATAAGTCTAATTTCGTATAATATTTTTAAAGTAAAATATTAAATATATTTAATCAAACACAAAACTAAACACAATGGTGGCAGTATGCAGCTAGGCTCATATAATAATGATTGAAGAAGTAGCTCCCAGCTCAGTAAAATGACTGTTTCGCGTCACCAATAAAAGATTCAAGGAATATACTAGAACATGTGTGATTAGAGCCGAGCCAATTTTGACTCTATGTTTAGTCCAATTCACCGGATAGTTAGGATATGATATGACCAGCTAGTTAGTATATTGATGGGGAGGGTAGAGTTTAGAGAAAGTGAACCTGCATCTGCGTGGGAAGTGAATGACAAAACATTTTAGAAATAATACATAAATTAGGGATATGGGCCAAGGTCATACGTACAGTCACTGTCAAACTTGACAAGATGAGACTGATGACTTAGTCCGTGCTTACATCTACAATAATACATGTTTCAAAATCTTAGCTTAAGAAAAATTAATATTATAAGTCTTCTAGATAGAAAAAATAAATCTATATATATTCATGTATGGAATATTACTAAAATGTAAAAAAGTTATTTATTGTAATTTTAAATCAATAATTTATATACCTCTTCTTAACTGATAGCAAAAATGATAAACTAACACATTCCTCAGTAATAAGTTTATTATAAATTTAAGATGACGAAACTAGCTAGAACCCCCAATTTCCCAGTTTTGACTTAACTTAAGGGTCCTCTAACTCTATTAGCTTTGTGATAAGTATAGCCCATTGTTTTGACAGTATTTACCGTCGTTTTTCTACCATCCCCCTTGTATTTACATAAGAAGGAAGGTATGTGAGGTAGGAAGCCGACTGAATGGTTTGTTGGCCTCAGTTTATTGTTTGAAGAAGGGTGAGTTTTGAAAGGATAGAGGGAGGGGTTAAGATAGTGTTGTGGGCGGGTAGCTATGTCTCAAGAAGAGGTGATTTACAGGTTGGAGTCACGACTGGGTTGGAGTGGGTGTATGAAGGAAGAGGCAGTAAACAGGAAATCGCAGACTCCGGAAGTACAAGTATAAATGATAAGTACTGACGGATTACATCACAAAACAGGATACTTAGATTAAAATCAATGGTAACACATAATCGTACATAATTTCACATGTAGTATAATATAGCATGTAACAAAATTTTCAAAAACCCGTTATTATAAACCTAAAATTAGATCTCTTTAAAACTTAAAATTTAAAATCTAATTTTCAGGTTTTAATTAAATACATTAGACCTAAACTGTTTTATTTTTAGCCCTAGGTAAAGATTGACAGAAATGGAGCTAAACATAATTTTTCTGATCTCGTGAACACATCAAATGTCAAGATATATTAAGTATCGAAACGAAAATGTTTTTGATAAAATTTCTTTATTTATCTAAATAAGCAAAATATTACAAGTCAGTTAGAATAACCTTTGATAAAAACATTTAGAAAACCAATATTCTATTAATGTAATGTAGGTTTGAGTCTATTTGTTTAGAGGAAAATGCATGATTAATATTTTATTTGGAAGATAATTGCATTATTGATGACGCCGAATAAAACGTCAATTTGGTTGTGTAGCCTAATAATTTACCAGGCTATTAAGCTGGTCATCAAAATTTAAAGTAAATCTATCAAAAATAAGAAATAAATCCAAACAAATAAAGTACGAGTTTATTCCGTTAAAGAACAACATGATAATTTAATACACTCTACTTTCAAAATGCTACTAGCTTCTTCTGTGTTTGTCTAAGGAAATAAAATACATATGCTATAATAAATAAAGACTTAAGGATTCCAATCAAACTAAGTGACTGATCTTAATGAATTAATTTAAATGACCTGAGAAAATCTATTAATTTTTAATAAAGTTCATAGTTATTTGGAAAGTAGCAATCAGTGATAAAATTGAATCTTCTTTGTAGTTATTTTATTCCCCTCTCCTTATTTGAACCTTTTAGTCTTCTATAAAGTCATAGAAGACTAATATTCAAATAAAGAGAAAGGAATAAACAACAAAGAAGATTTGTATGTATGAAATATATTTATGATTGATATAATTATGACAAAAAGTCCAATGGAAGGGTTAACAACATGATGCTTTCTCCAAGCGACTAGAAAATATACTAAATTTAATATTAAATACTGTATGGGTCTAAAGTAGTAAAGAAAGTCAGCCTCACACAGAATAAAATGCTGGTTTTACAGGTTTATTTTACGATAATGTGCGAACAATATCAATAAGAAAGACTTCACTCACGCTTCAAAAATATGTTAATGAGCAGAGAGTAATGGAAAATAGATATAGGGAAATCACTCTGTATGTACACTTGCTCCATAAATAGCTACCCTACCCCTAGCACTTGTCCCTGTCTAGCAGTTCCTTAAAATGTTCTTGGACCACAAGACTGGTATTCATTCCCGTTGGTTGATAATATTATTTACCCTCTCAGAACATGTCACTGTTTTGTGAGGGCCATCAATCAATCACGATGCCTGACATTGGTATTCACATTATAAAAACATTGGGATTAGGAGCAACACAATACTGTAAGTCATAAAGTAGATTGTAGGAACCATCGCCCTGGCAAGTGATACTGGAACAGAAGTGGAGGACGGAAGACTGCCAGATTCCTAGCTGTAAGGAAAAAAGATCGTTATTGACCACTCAAACATATTTTTAGGAGGGTGGGGGAAGAGAAAAACACCCTTTAAAAAAATGGACCCACTACCTTTACAGGAAAATAAAATAGCCCTGTTCAGAACCGAAACTGTCATTAATTTGAGAAATAAATATCCAGAAAATCATATCGACGTTTTACCCCTCATCTCTATCCTAACACTCATAAGACATTCCTATGACTCTAAAAAACGTAATCGAATCATACACTAACCGATCCCACCCCTCAGAATCACGAAATTAGGTGTTTATCCCTCAGTCTTCATCCGGCACTCCTAGGACCCCGAAATCATACCCTGGCACTCCTCCTCGGAATCATGATGTTAATACCCTGATTCCTCATCCCTAGGAGACAGAAATTTTAGGCTGACCGTTATCACCCCTCAGAATCCTTATGTTTACCTCTGAGCAATCAGTCCTAGGATTCTGACCGTCCTGGAACTTAAAAATTCAAATCGATATACTGACTATCGAACAAGAACGATACTCATTTACCTAAGCATACGTCACTTGACCTTCATTCTATGATCCTAGCTATCATACTTAAACAATATTTCATACCTATGCTTCATTAGAGGCTTTCAAATTATTCTATCATTGATAAGAGTAACACATAGAACGTATATATTATTCAATCATTTATCAGAGACAAGCTTAATACTTATTCATCGAACATAGATCTAAAATCTTGTATCATAGATTTTTGTTGCATCAGAGGCTTTCACATCATTTGATATTTGATACATACATAATATGTAATCATTTATTTGAGCCAAACCTCAGTCTCATTCATTGATCATGCTTATAAAGCATTGTACCATACTTCATCAATCTATGACTCATACTTGTAATCATGGGTCTTTTACCAGAGGCTTACACATCATTTGATCATTTATAAGAACTTAAACATGTATTCAATGATCATAGATCTAAATCTGTATCAAGCGAGTAAAATATGGCAACTGCGCGCAAATAAGTCATGTACTTCGATTTAAGAGTGGGATGACCCATAGTCACGAGTCAGCAACACTAATATTACAACACAGAGGTGTTAATTAATACGCGAGGTATATCAAACACCATCATTGTTAAAAAAAAAGTACCGAAAGACTACATCAATAGTATTATAATGGAAATAATACAGAGTGAATTTGGCGATTCAAGTATATCTAGCTGGAATGAGCTACCCTCTAAAATATAAATTAACTTTAGTGAGTTTGATTAATATTTAGATAAGCAGTTCTTATTCTTGTAATATGGAATATTGAGTTGAAACAAGATTTTTAGTACGGTAGTGTTTTTGTGTGAGTGAGTATAAATATATATAATAAATAGCAGCATAGTAATAAATGACGCATTGGAAATATAAAGTAATGCAAGAAAAACAAAATGCGGAATTTATACATTGCCTTGAGAAATTTTCCTAAAATTAACAATGTTTATTTTCCAAAACTTAGAAAAATATTTGAAATATGAAATACTAACCGAATTTGATCATAAATTCTTTTAATTTTAACCAAAATGAAAATACGGTAGAAAAAATAAAAATCTTTGTTACCCGCTTAGTGGGTGCATGGTCTAAGGCATCACTCTCTTAATATAATGGACGGCCAATGACAGGGAGATCGAGGTTCAAAGCACAGTTGGGTATACTGAGGGTGTTTTTTCCAAAAAAATTTCCATTTCCCTCCAAGAAAATACGGGTACACTTAATCTAAATATAACCTTCCTCATCCTTATAAACTTCAGTGTATTTAGTGCAATAGCGCATAGCACAAACGGGTAGTAAGAAGCAGTGCTAACAATAAAATTTGATCTAACATAATTATATGGCTAGACAATTCTAGGTAATAAGTTATATATTATATAATATGTCCAAGAAGTTCAACCAACATATTTATATAAAATAATTGAATTACTTTTTTATATATCAATGCATTCTCTAACAACTTTTAAAACTGACCATTTAAAAGTATTAAGCTTGCTATTATTTGTACCAAATACTAATTTTTTATTGAGACTTTCCTTACCCTTAAACAACACTTGGAAATTTTTTCCGGAACTTTGTTTGTACAGTCGAACTTGGCTATAATGGCCTCGGCTATTTCATCAACTCGGGCGTAACATCATTTTTTCAGCAGTTTGGTCAAACTGCCATCTATTAACGTTATAAAAACCTCTGTTTTAGCGTCACTACCACTCGGCTTTAGCAACAAAAATTTCTTTGATATCTTAGTTTAAATTATATTTAAATGCAGGTATATGTAAAAAAAAAAATGGAAATAATGGCCAATTCCTACAACAAGTTGGAAGTGTACTGGTCATATAATGTGTTGGTATAATAATAGACTGAATGGCTAAACAAAGTCAGGGATAGGGTTGCGGTAATCGTGGGCGCTTCAAGGTCAAAATGAAGGTAGGACTACCCCTCCTTCATTTACACTGAGCTGGCTAGAACTCTTTCGTGTGCGCGTCTAAGCTTAAAGCCAAGGTGTTTTTTTCGTGTTTTATAAGTTAAACATTAGTTTTGGTAGTCATTGCCTAGTAATTTGGTTGTCATTATACGTACATTCAGAGAGACTTATGCTGATCTGTTGAATTCATTGCTATACAACACTACAGAAAGAATGTATTTTACAGAAAGGCGAGTTCAAAAGAATATTACAGATTACAACAGGGAGCAGGCCTATATAAATACAGTACATTCTTTTTTAATAATCTTCATTTATAAATCAAATGAGATTTTAAATTTGTGAAATGTCCTCCCTCACAAGCTATTAAAAGTCTTCTGTTGGTACCTCTTTTATGACGTCACTCTGACGTAACGTCAAAATTTGTTTGGCCCCTTCGATGACCAAGTTCGACTGTAAATATAATATACATTGCCTTAGTTACAGATTATTTTTCTGTGTTTATTAATAATTTTGTGATTTGTTTCAAAACTATTTACAAACATGTCTCAGTGTTTCCTTTGTGTTTCCCAAAGAGGAAAATATGTTTCTTCACATACAGTTCAAATTGGTTACATGAAATTAACTTTACATAACTTGATTACAAAATATTTACTACAACAAGCAACGTGGGCCAGTTTTATTCTGATATTCACAGATTATATCAGTACTGATTTTTCCGTTCCGTTGAAGCTTGTCATGTCGTGAACCACTGAACCAATATCTGACATATCTAATTTCAATACACTGTTGAATAGTTTGACATCTATGGACAACAAAAGTCACATTTAAAAATCGGATGTTTTAAATTAAATAAGAGAAAAGTTCTCATTTATTTATAATGAAATAGAAAAAAAGTTAAATTCAGCTCGTGTGCAATTTCTTAGAGTTCATAGGAACTGTTTGAAATTAAAAAAATATATATATGAAGGGAAATAATGTTTGTTTAACTGTTAACAAACATTGCGACACCAATTTGACTACTTATGTCTGCAAACTATTTAATTTAATTGTGTTATCCGCAGGAATAATTTTAGAAACATAAATAAACCCTCTCCAAACAAGGTTTCCAAGTACGTATTACGAGTAAAAAGCATTACGACTGCATCTATGAGGTTCATTGTGTACCACCAAAACAGTCAACTAATTAGCTGCAGTGCACGCCCATCCCTTGCGTCACCCTCAGAGGTAGCTTGTAATATATCAAAATATTTAATTACAAATGCGCGCGTAGCCCTGTTCAATCTTCAGGGTTAAACATACTTGAAGATGTTTGGAATCTGTATGATAGACCGACCTACGTCATTCCATCGTATAAGTTACTGTATCATTTCTGGTCATCATTTTTTACACGTTCGAGAGATGAAAATAAAATAGACTTTTCTTTAAATCTTTAAAATCCTTAACTTGTAACCCTCGTAAATCTGTCAAATCTTTACAAACTTTTGGATTCTGTTTCTTTTTTTGTAAGAAAGATATACTTATTTTTTATGTGTGTTAAATACAGGTGACTGGTTTATGAAAAGAAATTCTGGGAGTTAAATTGTTCAAAATAGTTTCTTTTATGTGACGTTTTTTCAGCTCCCACTCCACTACTTTTCGATTCTTATCATATCGAGAGGGGTCATTGGGTGTGATGTATTGGATTTTTTTTGTAAGGCAAAGGAAGTGAATTCAGTGGTTTTCACCCATACCTTAAAGGGTTTGGAAGAAATATTTATCTCAGGTGGGTTTTAAATAAGGGTATCACCCCTAGGTATAAATAACACACTATTCTCTTATAAATAAAATAATTATTATTTCTTGAAAAAAAAGTTGGTAGCAGAAACTTAGAAAAAAGCATAAGGCCTAAGTAATAATGCAAATTATAGTGGGTCGACAAATGTTTTATTATTATTATTAATATACAATAGTCGTTATATTTTGTTTCCAATTCAATAATAATTATTTAGGGTTCGTAATAAAATTACAAAATTCATTACATATTGTAATCATGAACAATTAAATATACATCTTCGGGTCCTGAAGTTAAATATTTTTAAAAAAATAAAAAAATAAGAACATAAAATTGTCGCTTAGAAATATTTACATAGTTCTTTGAAACTTTCTTTGAATTATTAAATGTTTAGTTTAATTTATCTCTACACCTATTTGAGGAACATTTCCAAGTGTTAGTGGTGTTGGATTGAATAATTTGGGGATAGTTTATCTTAGTTCCTGTATACCATTATAATTAGGGTATTTGCTGAATGTATTTGCCTTTGTTAGATTTTGAGTGGGTGTTAGGTGAATGGTAATATCATATTATGAAGCTGTACTCATATAGACTAATTGGTAAAGGAGTAGTACTCTATGATGTTTGTTAGCATCTTTGGTACCAAATATAATTTTCAGGATTTTTTACTTGCAAATGTAAATTTTGATTGTATAACATACTGTTGATCCTCCCAGATGGATATGCAATTAGATATTATTGATTGAACTAATAATTAATATATTATACAATCGTATTTATATCCAGGTATATTCTAAGATGGTAAAAAAACATAATAAGCTTATCCCTAGAGTTTGCTCTCAAGTTTTGATATATGAGTCTTCCCATTTATGATGCTAGTTGATGATTACTCCAAGGCAGGTATGACGGTCTCTTACGCCCAATATTTTGTTAAAGTCACAACACGTTTGTTTCCAATTCTGTAAATTACTATAAATTTTTAGAAGAACATATAGGTAGAACTTTTTTTCATCGAATTTATTACTAGACGTTGGTATGAGTCCATATTTGTATTTCGTGTTAGTCCTGCTGCAAGTGTTATTTTGCTCTCTTTAATAATTAGTATTGTGGTGTCGTATACGTATAGATAGATGTGTTTATACTAATTGAATTACAATTGAATACAATTACTAATTGAATATTCATAGTATAATAAATGTAGAATTGGTCCTAATAGTTAACCATGGGGTAATTTTTATGTGATAATTGGTACATATATAATCTTGTTTGTGAAATAGTCTCTAAAAGGTCTTAAGGAATGTTGAACTATTCCAATCATTTTAAATGATAATATGTCAATATCAAAAGTGTTAAAGGGTTTAATAAAGTCAATAAACAGTTCTAAAACTTGCTTATAGTGGTTATAGGCCATCCTATTTTTAAATATCAGTACAGGTCCAATGGATCAAGGGGCTGCCAGATCTGATAGCTTGAGACAAATTGAAAATTGTTATATCTTAAACTTATCAATTAAGTTTCACAATGTTTAAACACTTAAAGGTTTGTTTTTGTCAATTATATATTATTTGGTTTATTATTATCATTATTGTAAGTAAAAAACTCCATGGTGTGAGTCTGCAAGTTGTTTATACAAACCAAGCGGTCACCATCGTTTGATAAAATTGTGCCAACGATTGCGGATAGAAGGTATCATGTGATTAGCACAACGATCCCTCCAGCCATTAATCTCAGTTTTTCAAACCGTGGTTGCTTCTTTTTTATTCAAGTATCTCCCCATTTGTCTTCATGAGGCTGAATTTGACCCCGTTTCAGACCAACTGCTTCACAGATAAATTTTGAAAGAGACAGAGATCAAACACACTCATAATATCTAGAGCACACGACTAACACACTAGTCTGTTTATAATAAACACACAACCTTCAGTCTCTCATACGACAATTTCCCACTATTTAATATTCACCCATCACGGGAATGTATTCTGTGGTAGGTACTTAAGTTGGACAAGTGCTACTGACTGGTAGCCCTGACCTGATTATTAAAGGTGATAAGTGTAAAAACTTGAGAGTATAGAGCCTAAGACCAATCGATCACCACTGTGGGTTGCTGGTTTCTTCGCCCAAAAGTTCAGTATATTATGGTACTAGTTTTTGCTCTCATTAATGTCAGTTTTACAAACATTTTAATTAATACAATTACGTTTAATTTCTCGTACAGAGAAAAAAATCACTCAATGAAATACCACTATGAAAACTTTGGGGTTGTTCAAAGTAATAGAATTACTGTGGTTTTAAGAATAGACAGAGAGAATATATGTATTAATTGAAAGAAATAAAGTGACAAGATATAAGGCAAGGTCTCTTTGTGGACGACGTTAGTGGTTTCATCATCAGTAGCAAGCAGTTACAGGTTGCTACTATAACTATCACAGGAAACCACCTTGCATAGCTAGTTGGTCATGTGAGAAACACTTGCCACGGAGATTAACGCCTGCCAAATTCATGGTTTGAACTTGCGCTTTGTTAGTGGTCATCGCATCGCAAGCCTTAATAGGAAATTGCATGCATTTAAACTGGAAGGACAGGTCTGATAAAATCATGGTTATTCTTGGTATAACGACCCATTTTCCCATGGTGCAACCTGTAATGACAGTCACCTCTATGATAAAGTTTTGCAGTCTGTTTACCTCAAAGCGAGTCTCACTAAACAGTTTAGGTGGGTACAATTTAACCAGAAAAATCATTGGTGCTCCAGTTTTAATTGAAGAGCGTGAATGGGTAAACCAAATGGATTAAGAGAATTAAAACTTAGACAGTGTAGTGCCTATAGACAGTCATGCTAATGCGGCATTTCACATCAAACTGGTCTAGAAAGCATTAGTTTTTTTATAAGCCGATTCATTTTTGAAGCTAAAAGAGCTGCTTTTGGAATCATGGAAGAGGTTTGATTTGAAGAAGTATAGCGGGATAAATAAAATGGACTAATTCCTGTATATCATTGACAAAAACATATATACGGAAGTAATTCAAAGACGCCTTGCCTTCTTGCTCTGCAAAGACTTCATTGCCGAGTTTCATTAATATATCGACCAACAAGTCTAGTATTTTGCCTTCGCAGATGCAGATGCACATGCTGGTTAGCAAGGAATGTTTAACAACGTCTGGGCATTTGTAGAATATTTTAATTTAGGTACTGAACTCGTCCTCTCTAGTGACTCGGAATGACAGGTGGAATTTGTCTTAAATCTTCTGAAAACAATAAGATGGCGGCTTATATGAGAATATTTTTATTTATGAGATCCCTCAAAACTCTATTTAGATCTTCAATTGAGAGTTCATGTGACATTGTACTCTCAATCACATACATAGGAGATTTTTTAAAGTAATTTTCTTGTGAAACTTTGTTTCAATATGTTTCACAAAGTAATTTGATCGTTTTAAAAATGAAAAGGTAATTTAAATGTATCTTACGTTGTTATGCCCCTTATAACAAAAGGGAGGCTATAAACGAATGTCGCATGCAATGTTCTGCCCCTTTTAACAAAACTCGTAGCTGTACCCGATGAAGCCAATGCAAAGGCAACAAATCCTTAAATATGAGCTTAGCTTAAATACATTAATTATGAATGTATTTCCTATAACTCTAGACGCATCTTAAAAGAACACTTTTACAATTGTTTCTCGAACACTCTACAATACGTTTATGTGTACGGTAAGTTGTTATTTATTTAACAGATGCTTCTTTATATTAAAAGTTTTTATTATAATTAATTTTCATCTCTACCAAATAGTATTTTTTGAATTTAAGAATATATATCCTTCGCAGTCTTTTCCAAGGAAGACTTTACAATTCTGTTGGTTTGGTCTAACCTATATTAAAAATATTTTAATAGATGTCCAAATTGTTTATTGATTGATCTGTTCTGACTCTATTTTCAATATTTTCTGACATGTTTTACTTGTGGACAAGCCAAAGTGCGAGATCTATCACGTGAAAAATATTAATACGATAGAGCGCGTTTATCTGAGTGTAGAAATAAATAAAAATAATGGGTGTTTTGATTAAGTACTGCTTCTGTGGGAGTCATCCTCTAAAACTGACGAGCCCAAACTACAGCCCGCGAGCAATATCTGGCCTTTGGAAAGTGTTCACTAAGCCCACGGATGGTTTGACAAAATAATAATAATAATTTAATTGAGGATTACCGAAATGATGGAGCTCCTGTACGCAGTACACACATACACACAGTAAAAACATACAAACATACATACATGCATATATACTGACATACATACATAAATACATACATACATACATACATACATACATACATACATACATACATACATACATACATACATACATAACATACATACATTACAATGGGTCCTTTTGTTTCTTAACAAAAAATCTTTTACGGTTATCTATTAACTATCAGAAGTAGCTGGAAAATGCTTTTCTTTGCTTTAAACAGACAGAAAAAAATAGTTTCGTTTTGTTTCCTCCAACCGAGTTTATAATTCATTAAAAAAAAATCCATATTTTTAAATTACGGCTTTAAGGTGCACAAGTTTTTGCAGAGAAGATAGTACTTTATTTCTATTTTCAGACCTCTGCTGCGATAAATATTGCACATTATATAATGATAGGTAACAAATAAAGTCTTCATTTTATTTATGCACGTTATCGTTGTATTTTATTTAATTCTTTTGCTATCCATTATTATCTTGAGAAAATAGACTTACATTCATTCATGATTAACAAAACCTTAGATCAATCTTTAGTGTGTTTGCCTAAGAGTCGTGGGTTCTATTCCCGGAATTGCTGAAAATCTAATCATTGATGAAATATGGATTTACCCTTTCACATTGACAAATAAACGTCTGAGGACTGAATGTTGTGCCTGTCCTACTCATAAGTTAGATTATAGGACACCTGAAGCTATGGCAGGCCTAGTCACCCGTTAGTTGAAAAATATCTGCCTTGAATAATAAAACTGACCCAAGCCACAGGCTGGAAACAGTATTAGATGTTAAAAATGTATTGAAGTTTATCCATGTTTATAAGCTGTATGCACAAATAAAAAAATATATAGCATCACTTATCTGTCATTTCTAATCCAGTTCAATTAGATTTTTACTTATCGTAATGTGGCCCTCAGCTCATTAAGTTTGAGGACTCCTACTCTAAGTGTCCCTGTGCTTTGTAAATTAATAGGCGGGATGCTAATGCTACGTCTTTCGTGATGCGTATGTTTTCAAATGAAGTTTGACCTTTGCCAATATATAGCCGGATTATTAAATAATAACAACTGTGTTATTCGGGTTACGGTTTATATACGGCTGAGGGAATCACTCTTCATTATCAAGGGGGGTTCCTTGACAGAAACACCTTAATTTTGGCAGTAGAAACTATCAAATTTTCAAATATTAAATGAACCTACCTCATTGAATGCTATGGTCTTCCCAAAGGCATCTTCTCTGCACAACTCGAAGAAGGTTGTTAATGGTGTGTCACATTTGATGTAAGTGGTAGTACTTGTTGTAAAATATACACACTGTCAAATTTCTAGATGGACAGCTAAATCAATAACACCTTGAATTATCCCCCCTCATTGGTCAAGTTAATATTGAACGTACCTTGATTACTTTGCTTATTGATTTACTTACATACTTACCTAAGGGGTTTGCTTAAAATTCACAGATCCAAATTAATGTGAGAATAAAACGATTGTTTACCTCAAATGCTCAAGTACGAATCGTTGCCAAGTGCCCTCTAACATCGGGATGACGACTATTCTATTTGAAATATCCATCATGTCCTTAAACGTAGCTATTCGAAAGCACTTTGAGTAGTTTTTCATACATGCATGGTGACGATCGATTTATATTGGCTGTATACAATTTATTCAATTTGAGTTGCATGAAGTTGAATGTCAATGTTTGATTGAAAGATCTCCAAGCTTATCACCGCATATAATGTATCGTCGGGTCTGATTTTTTCCTGAAGTTATAACAATAGAAGAACGTCCTCAATTTTGCCACTCAATAATGTTTTGGGAAGTTTACCATCTTAGTTCAACAAAACATTATCGAGGGATTTTTTGTTTTAGATAAAGTTGTTTCTAATATTTTTTTACATAAAAGTATTTTAAAACGTGAATCTCAAGGGCCCATATCTCCATTAATATCCACTTTCTTTTAAAGTCGTCCATTAAATTCCTACTTATTACTTCATAAAGAATCAAATCCTTGTGGGTCCTAGAACAATAATGACTCATCCTGTATGGGTACAGCAGCTCTCCCTTTTAAGGATATGCGAATTCAACACAACCAACTAAAATAAGATAATATTTTTTTTCTAGATTTACCATTGAAATTTATTCTGTAATTACTCTTTGGTTTGGCGATCAAATTATATATATATATATATGTATATATTAAAATAGTGATTTATACATTTATAAGAGAATCCACCATTGATAGTTTTAAGACAAAGTTTTTGAAAAATAATGAATTATGTTTTATTTGATTCGTTCGATCAATAGCTTTCCCGATACAAATCTACATAGTATTAAAAAACTGAGCCGCAATCAGTTAAGTAATTCCAGAGATCTTATTCAACAGAAATACAAGGATACATACCGATGCTTTATTTTATAAATTGTAGATATAAGACATTTTTGTAGGATATATTTTCAAATGTTTAACATTATCCTGGCAATTACAACATCCTGCCTATAGACCTATTCAAACAAATATGTATGTTGGTTTCATTTGAATGTAAACTTAAATAACGTTATACATATAGCCAATATTATCAATTGTTGTGTGGATGTATAGTGCTTGAGTATGGAGAGTATTGCTGGTACGAGCTCACCTCGTAAAACTCTGTGCTGTATATGACGTCATCAGTAGGCAAGGAGGTTGGCGTGTGGCTTTTCAATTTTTCGAAGAGATGGTGTAATAATTTCACGTCAGAAGCAGGATAAGTTGTAGAGTAAGTGGAAAGGTTAGAGTGGGAAGATTTTTTATTTTCCTCTCATGTCCATACACAACACCTAATGTCTAAAATAAAGATTTATCTTAGATCCTCCGAGATGAGAGATGAAGAACTTTAGGGGGAGGTGGGGCCTAGAAAGTACAGGGTTGGATCAATAGAGATGGTCTGAAAGAGCAAATATTAGCTATGTATTTAATATTTTATTCGTCATAGTCAATTTTCCTCTACGATGACGGGTGAAAATTATTATTTTTTATAATTTATGCATAAGGTGTGATGGAGTTGGATTTTATTAATTAGTCAATTATTCCTCTAAGATATAAATTTTTAGAAAGTACACATATGTAGTAAAGGGTTTGAATGTCCTTAAGAGATTTTTCACTAAATACTTTATATTTTATTCGTCTAAGTTTATTACAGTATTCCGATAAGAGTTTATAATGTCTACATATGATTTTATCTTAATTTGGCCTCTTATTGCAGTGAAAATCAATTACATTTACAAGGACCTAATATAAAAACAGTTATTAAAAGGAATCATGTCTCCCAATTTTCTGTAAAACATGGTTGTTAAACAATCTAGATTGTTTTTTGAACCGTCATCTTGAACTGTGAGACAGGTAGTTCTATTATAATTTTCTTTTCTAACCTGCTTCATAAACTATTCATTTTATTATTTAATTCCAGCCCTGAATTAACTCTTACTAACTAATCCAATATAGACCCCCTATTTCCCTATTCTAGTTTAAAATTAATGCTGTTTCCTGTATTGACAGCCATGTGTGCACACGTTGTCCTTGTTTTCGAGTTAGTTTCGTTAGAGTGCAGTAACGCCTTTGGCTGTGCTGGGTGGCTACTATATTATAACCAAACTCTCAAGCCAGCTGATGGGCTGTGAGGTCGGTCAGCTCTAACCCTTGTTGTCATTTGTTAACTAGCGAGCCAGGGCCATAATGAACCCAAGTACTTCTCCCTTAAATCCACCTTTTGATTTTACTGTACTTTCAATAGTTGCCTGTCGGAATATGAGGGCCAGGTCCAGGCCTTTCATGATGAAGGATATCTGTACCCACCCCAGTCTTTGGCAAACTCCTCAGGAAACTTAGAGGATCAAATCGTCATTAATTTTGTTTCCCACTCATCTCAGTCTTAGCTCCAGCGCACACTGCATGCATGCCAGGTAGAGCATAGAGAAACTGTACACCTACTTCAACCAGACACAGGCATGACAGAGTTATTTTATGGTTCGCCTGCGCTGTGTACAATGTTCGGTAAACCATTTGAACAAGTGTGTAACTGTTTCTCCTCTGAATCACCTTGTCTTCAGTTTCATCTGACCCGCGTAAAATGTTGGCCAATTCTTATTATTTTATCATACGTCTTGTACATCCTAATATTCATATGTATAGTATTTCCTTCTGTCATCTTAGTACTCATCCACCTCTTCTTGTCTAGTATCAATGTTATCTCCTTGTTTCTGTCGTTCTTCAGTCTTTATTCTCTTCAAGTAGTATTTTTAATTTGAATGATATTAATGTCACGACTTTGTCAAAGTGTTCCCATTGGAAACTTTTTGGAGTAGGAAGTAAACTTGATGTCAGACAAGCATGTGTTGTTTTTGTTTCCTCAGATCTTGCATTCTAGAATACTCCAATACCACATATTTTGATGTATCCACTTCTCCTCAGTCGTATAGTCTTGTCTCTGTCATTCTTCTGAAAAAGAGAAGCGCATTGTAAGGCTCATAGCCTTTGATGTATTTGACAGGTCCTTGGGTGGGTTGCAAATGTTTCAACTCCAACATTTATTGGACATTCAGGAATTTATTAAACGTATTTCCCCTTTTTAACTTGCCACGCATATTATTTGTCACCCACCCATCACGGCACTTCTTACTCCTTCGAAGGTGGTCACTCCCTCTCTGATTTATTCTTCTCTTATGTTCATTTAATTTAGCCAGTACATTGCAACTCTCTTCCACAGTTCTAAGCCAGGCTGGCAAACACCTAGTATGACACTTAGTACAGCTGTCAATGTTGTTGGGTATACTCCTTGGAGCGTCATAAGAATGCCATCCTTAACAACCCAGCTGACATCATCTTCTTAAGTCTGTGTGCCAATGCACTTCTTGCTTTGCCCATCATGTAAACAATTACAGCCTCGTGGTACCTCTTTATATTCTTCATAAGGAGATGAAATTCCTCTTCCTTATACTTGTGATCTTAGTGAATAGTTCTATTTGCCTTTTCATTTATTTGTTTCATGTGGGCTTGGAGGTTCAGTTTTCTTCAAATGTCACACCTTGTTTTGATCCCCTTGATGACTTAGAAATTTATTTTTATACTTGACAAAGTGACTGGGAACAATCAGAGCACTAAGGAAATCAGATGGTAGTATGACTTCCTGCCGGGACCCCCACATGTCGGTAATTAGCTGCTCCTTCAGATACCTTTCCCAACAGTATTTTTTCACGTCCACTCGCCTTTATTTGAAGATCATCTTCTTCATTTATAGAGATTCCACAACAGATATCGCCCCTCTGTATTTTACAACTTCCCTGCTTCCCACGCAGTCTCTGCATGTGGTCATTCCAAGGTTTGTTGTTCATCATTCTTGCCTCTCTCTGTATGGGTATGTTTGATCTCATAGCACCTTACAGAGCCTGCATGACTTGCCTCGCTTACTTATTGACATAGTTACCATCCAAAACTGGCGTTGGTAGAACTAGTTTTCTTCAAAGCTTTTTTTAATCAATTTTTCTCAAGTTACATTTTCTTCTTACTCCTACAGTCCACATATTTCCCACTGTTTTAAAGATAAGATGGAGGCGATGAAATAATGGTTGCTAATTGTCATTTTACCTTTTACTTGCCATTCCTGTATATGGTTGGCAGCTTCAAGGTTAAATAGTTTGATATCTATATTGCTTGATGATCCAGCTCTTCCTTTATAAGTTGACTCTTCTGCTTTTGGGGATTGATGTATGCGTGAAGAGTATGCCTCGTCTTGGGATGATGAAATAAGTTTTTAGATAGTTGTGGCTTGTGGAAATTTTAGTATCGGTAGTTTTGCTGGAGTTGAGAAGCATCGTATCATTGCATCTTCTCCCAATGAATCGGACTTTTTCTAAAGACAGGGGGTGGAAGAGTGAACTGGCAGAGGGTGACTGTGATTGGGGGTTGAGGGGAAGATAGGCCGGGGGGTGAGGGGGGAGTCTTGGGTCCGTGAGCTGAGAGTTTCTCTGTACAGTTACTTGAAGCCAGGGTCCCAGTAGAAAAGAGGGATTATGGGGGGGATTGTTGATAAGTAAGAGTAGAATAATTGGAGTTGCACAGGAAATATAGTTTAATACAGATCAAGGTGAGTTGGAAACTTTAGGGAGTTTATTAGCTCCTCCACATGTACCTCGTTTTAGGGAGTTAAGCATATCAGAATATAGGCCCTATAGGAATTGAAATGGAGAAGATGAAGATCTTGAAGAAGACCATGGAGTGCACGTGCTAAAAACTAGAGAGGAGAAATCTTGGGGAACTGCCAATAAGGGCGCGTACCCAAAAAGGGCAAAAGGAGGCTTGGGAAGCGGCCAAGGATGGCGCATACCCAAGTAGGGTGAAAAGAGGTTTGGAGATTAGCCAAAGAGGGTGCGTACCCAAGTAGGTTAGAAGGAGGCTTGGGGAGCAGCCCAGGAGGGTGCGTACCAATGTGAGAAGAGGACACAGATTTGGTAATAATAATAAATTTAATTTGTTTGTTTGCATGAATTTGTTGCAAAGTCCATTTATTGACTTTTAGCAAGGAGGGATCTGTTTAACAAAGTGGAGGGTTGCGTCAAAGTCTTATGATTGTTAGGCTGGTTTAAAATCTCCGGCTGCCTGTATTACAACCTCCAGCTGCCTGGCATTTAAAATTTCTTCCATCAGTTACTTCCTCTCATCCGTTGTAGAGTTGTGCCGCATTTGTGACTTCGCTTTTGCGTCTGCAGAAGTCATCACTGGTACATGCCTTCATAATCTGTTTATTTACTTTAATCTACCAAAATGTCTTGTTGCTATCCATGTATTGGAAATACATGTTTGTAAGTATTTATCTGCAAACCTGAGCTCTAAGCTGAAAACAAATCGTAGGTCTGTTGCAATTTTGACTAAATTAGTGAAAGTGATGATTTTGCAAAACACAGTGGTTGCACTCATGTGTTTTTCCCTGATGATATTATTCTAATCATAACGGGTTCTTGAGAGCATAATATATCTTGTTCCATTTCATCAGCGAGCCTTTGAACCTAGTGCAGCATGACCACACTGCGCATGGAATTAATTTGACCTATTTTTATCATATTATATGCCATTGCCTAGTATCCACTTAAAGGTTATACGTATGATCATGGCAGCAAGGCCAAATCTCTTAAGGATTAAATGCTGTTCGACCGTGAACTCATACGAAATTATCATAAAGTAGGTTCTCGTTTAACATTTAATTTCTTGGCTTGAAACCTTCTAAACTTTCAATCTCACAATTTATGGATATGTTGATAGATTAACCAACTTTAACAGAATTCAATCCATTGTTCCTGGTATGTAGAATGCTATGGAGTCACCTCTATTATGACCTGCCCTTATTATTGGCTAAAGAGACAGGTTTAAACTTTCGTGCTCCTCCTTTCTTGACAATTGGAGAGTTTCCTTAAAGTTATGGACTATAACTGCTTGGTCAGGCTCACTATCATCTTATTTGGTCGAGTCTTCCTTCATTTTTTTCCTGGAGAAACCATACTGCTTGAGGTTTCTTCTTGTGTACAATCTTCTATTTTCTTGGTGCTCTTCACAGCTGGTTTTGTCAGCTTTTTTTACAAAATTTCCCTTTGGTTTATTACATGTGGTTTTCTTAATTTACTCAACCGTAGATGCTACTTCTATCTAATTTCACATATCAAGACAAAGTATTGTGAAAGTGAAAAATCAATATCAAGATAGTAACAAATTTTTACGATTTATTTTAACTTGAACCCTAAAATGCGTATTTTACAATATTATCTGTACCCGTGTCTGTCTGTCCATCTCTGGCAAAGGATTCAAAATGGTTTAATAGATTTTGCTCAAACTTATTTTAATATAATAGGGCTATATCTTCTTCATTTTTTCCACCCTAGCCTCTCATTAAAGTTAGATTACTGAAGATTGATTATTTTGAAATACAATATTTTTGAAAATTGCTCCTATGATTTTGCTTAAAATGCATATTTAGGAATTGTTTCACATGAAAAATGGCACTATTAAATTTGTTTTTAGACAAAAACTCAACGAAGTGTAGTTTACTAATGACTGATTTTTTAAAAAAATTGAAATATTTCATAAATGGCTATAACGATTTGGTTCCAAATAGATGTATTTTTAGTGTTTGACATAACAAATAACACCGTATACTTGTTTTTCGCCTAAAATCTCATTTATTGTTAGTTTACTGAAGATTGATTTTTCAAAAAATTGAAGTATTTTAAAGTGGTTTTAACAATTTGATTCCAAATGGGTATCTTGGTAGGGTTTGGCATAAAAATTAACACCGTTTACTTATTTTTTAGATAAAACAGTCTGGGGCCTGGATGTTGTGTTGTCCTAGTATAAGGTTAGTTTTTAAGTCATGTGATGATATGATTAGTCTGTTTGGTGAGTGGACGTAAAATACTTAAAATAAATGAAAAACAGGTTAATTACTTTTCAGGGTAAAAATACATTTTTGGTACTTACTGATGATTGATTTTTAAAAACTGGGCAAGTTTTTAAAATTTCCAGTACGATTCTGTCCCAAATGAGTTTCATGGGAGTGTCTTTTGACATGACAAATTTGTTTTGGATAAAAATTCTCTAACTTTTCTTTTACTGAGGAGTGATTTTTGAAAATATGAATTATTTTGAAATAGGTTATAACAATGTTGCTTAAATTATGTGTGGGGACTGTTTGATATGAACATCAAAAATAAATCTGTATAATAGTTTTAGGGTGATAATTTGGCTTTTATTAGAATATTTAAAAAACTTTAGGTTTATTTTTCCAAACTATTTTTGGTAGACTCTTTTACAAATAAATAATGTATCTATTTTTATATAAAATAAATTAATTTAAGGGAAGGTTACCTAAAACAAATGTAAGAAAGTTTGATGTTTTAGAAATTGACCTTGAAGATTGAATTTAAAGGGGGAATCTGTGAATAGTTTTTCATTGTATAAGCATTTGTTTTTATTTTTAAAATTTACTAATAATTTTAGAGTATTTTGGTCCTACAAAGTGTTTATTTTTAAAAATTTGAATTTAGTTAAATATATTAGAACATTTTAGTTTAAAATTTATATATAAAGTGTTTATTGTGATTAACAAGATAATGTGTTTCTTTTTATTAGTAAAACTTATTTAAGGGTAGTTTACTAACACCTATATTAACAAATTTTCTTTAAAACTTTAATACACAATATGAGAAAGTTTTTGCGATAAATTCGTATCTTTTATCTTGTTCCGGTTCCCACTCATCTGTCTGAGTAAAGGTAATCACCAGCATTAATTTAGAATTCCTTTGGCACGCCTCAGCTCTTTTCCACTATCTCCTTCTTTGGAATGGAGTTTCACCGCTTTTATTCTCACTATCTTTCACAGTACTTTGTCCATGTCCATTACTTCCTTTAAGATCCATAATATTAGTCCTATTTGAAAGATATATCTTGTCCTTTGTCTTCGTTTTTTGTCTTGTCCACAATCGATGTTCTTTATAAGTCGGTTCAATAGCATTTTTTGTGTCAGACACTCATGCAAGTTAGGTTTCTTGCACTTTTCTTTTCACCTATTTGAGCATGATATAAATGTTGATTTTATAGCCTTGTACCCTCCGTCGAGATTGAAAGGTAGCAATTTGCTTGGCTAAACGCCCGCGCGGTATGCTATACCTCCACACATGACTGCAGAATAGTTTGCCTAGCTACGCCCGAGGCC
>CABFWB010006774.1:0-30160 GCA_902151455.1 Timema bartmani
GTCTATAACTAGTTGGTTCTAATTTATCTTTGCCACTTTTATGTATTGGTATAACGGTTGCTTGCCTCCATAGTGATGGGTGCTCTAAATCAATACTATTGCAATAGACTAGACTGCCGATGACAGGGAGATTGGGTTTTAAGTACCGGTTGAGTCTACTGACACGTATTTTTCCTAAATTGATTTCACCTCTCCCTCAACGCAAATGTGGGTACACTCTATCTCATTTCAAACCTAACGCTTTAGCATAGTTAGCATATAGCCTTAACAAGTAGTACGATACGGTGCTAAAAATATATTATATAAAGACGTGAATATAAATGTAATAGCTCTTAGAACTGTCAAATAATATTCTCCTAGTGGCGATACTCTTCTACGTAACAATGCATTTGATCCTAGCGGTACAGTATCGGAGTTTATAGTGTCCACACCCTAGGCCCACGGTATCTAGAACAGGAAATTGAGTTTCCCAAGCACACAGACCCACCCAGCCATCATCACATACGGATAGCGCTTAGGGAGATGGCGAACGCACGCATTACTGTAGAAAGTGTTGCCTATACGAGGAGTTTGTAGGAGGCAACCTGCTATCAACCAATGTAATGGCAAATAGTTGACATGATCCTACTTTGTTCAACGTTTTTAGTAACAGGATTTAGACAGTAAATAGCTATTTAATGCATTTGGTTGCCATATCTCAGTCGTCAGCGAGTTCATCTGGTGAGTTAACAGGTTCCTAGTTCGATTCCGGGCATGTCCTAAAAAATTATCGTTGGTGGAATTGAGAAGCACAACAATGAATTAAAAGCAGGAGGTTGTGTGTATATTGTATCACAAAACTAATGTGTAAGTCAAGTGCTGATATCATCAGTCAGCTCGGAACGTTCCCAAGATAATATTCCCCAAAAATAATACATAAAATTTTAGGGCACAATCGCATATAATTTGTTATATGATATGAAATAACATTTTAAAGAAACGATTAACGGTTACTAATATTTCCTCAGAAACACAAACATATATTATTTTGATAGCCATGTGAAACGATCTTCAGAATGTTAAGGAAATTCTTAAAGCTATAATGAAAAAACCCCAAAAATCAATCAGAGAACAGAGAACTACACTCAAATAATTTATTTTTCTTGTAAAGCATTCTATAGAACTCAATTTAACATTCGTTAGTAATATTTTAAAAAGTTATAAATACTACTCGTCAGTAAGTTACCTACTCATAATTTAAGGGCTAGAATCAAAATAGTGATTTAATGGACAGTTTCGTCTATAATTCCAATTAGAGAGAGAGAGAGAGAGAGAGAGAGAGAGAGGGAGAGAAACTATTAATTCAGAGGAATGTAAAACGTCAGGATCCAGCAAGTGGAATTTTAAAGATTACAATGTTTTCTCTTACCCTGCTGAATGGGGCTTAGAATAGTCTTGCAGTATCCCCGGTTTGTCAAAAGGGGTGACTAAAAGGGAGGATGTAGGAGACAAAAAATAAGTGTTTTTGCAGTTTTTGTAGCAAACATTTCTTTGTGCAAAATAAATAAAATATTGCTACGGTAGCAACGTTTACACATGATATCAACAGTTGTTAAATATCTGTCATAAGTATAGCGACAACATTTTAAATTAAGAGAAAAAGCTGTCATTAAATTCCAAACATCCTTAACAGACATTCGACAACTGTAGAGCGCAAAGTCATAAGGGTAGGGTGTAAGTGTCAAAAATATGAAAAATTAGTTTGACACGTCAAAATGATTTAAGTGCCAAGACCATTGCTCAGCAAAAGGGTATACATGCCCACATTGTTGTTGTGTTTGTTATCGCCACCAATAGATGGGGTTGGGTGTAAGCCACTGGACGAGTTCAGTTCAAAAAGGTGTCTGTGTCACAACGCCATTTTTGTGTTAATATTTGTATCTTAATCTTGTTCATAGTTGGTTATATTTTTTTAATGTTGTTAAAATGAGTGAACCAAGTACAATTTCAAATTTCAAAGACGTGGGTAGGGAAATAACCAAAACCAAAAACTTCAAAGAAAATTACTTATAACAAGTGGAAAAGAATACAAAAACTTTGTTGGTAAAACCAGACCAGAAAAAGAAGCACCTTCATCACAGGTTAGTTTATTTTATTATATATTCACCAGTAAATTATTTAATGTATTTATTTCTAAATTTGGATGGTTCATTGAGTTATAATAAATGCAATCATGAGATGTAAAATATAAATAAGATAAATATACTTGACCTATAAATCTATATTTATTTTTATATGGTAAACAACACTGTTTTCAGATTATTTAGTACTGTTTTTGTGAAGCAAAAGTATGAAATTGACATATTTTTATGTCTGGAATGGTTAAGTCAATTTATATTTTTAGTAGATTGGTTAGCCTATTATGTTTTGGTTCCAGGCAAAATGTAAATGCAGGTACCAATGCAAGAACCTAACTTCTGACCTTAAGGCACAACATTTTGAGAAATTCTACACACTCGATAGACAAGCACAAGGATCATATCTTCTAGGAGTGATTCAAGTAAAGCATGTAGAACGCCGTCGTCATGGCAAATATGAAGACCCAAGACAAACTACTGTATTTTACACGATCCCTGATGGTTAGGGTTCACATGTCCAGGTATAGCAAACAAACTTTTATTAATACTTTTTCCGTGAATTCCAAAAGAGTGCTGACTATAACAGAAAAAAGAAAACGAGGTGGCACAATGTTTAAAGATAAACGAGGTGACACAATGTTTAAAGATAAACGAGGTGACACAATGTTTAAAGAATAAACGAGGTGGCACAATGTTTAAAGATAAACGAGGTGGCACAATGTTTAAAGATAAAACTGGTGGTTTGCGACATTTCAAGTTCACCATGGATGACAGAAACCACGTGAAACACCATGTTGATTCATTTACAAGAAATGTGAGCCATTGTACCAGAGCGAAGACCACAAAAGAATACCTGAGTCCAGATCTAAACGTCCACAGACTTTTTAATGCATTCAAAAAGAAGTACCCTAACAGTCATGTAAATTACAAATTTTACAAAAAAGTTCTCCACAGTGAATTTCCACATCTATCTTTCAAAACACCTCGTGCAGACACGTGTACAATCTGTGATCGTTTGAATGTTTTGATAAAACGTTCTGCTAGTGCTGACAAAAAGGCAGAGGCAAAGAGGAATAGAGAACTGCATCATAGAAAAACTAAAGTTGCATTTGAACACTTGAAAAAGGATAGCATAGAGGCTACTATGCCAGGTAGTGAAAAAACGACCCTTATAATTGATTTGCAGCAAGTTATTTTTATACCCATGTTAACACACTGACATGTACTACTCAAGGCAGCTTGGTTGGTATATATATGTTGTTTGGGATACATGTGGTCAATTCGAATGACGGGTTGATGTGTGTAATAAGAATCGCGTGATTTTATTCTTATACATGTATCGTGTTAGTATTGGCTCGTTTGAGGAGATTGAGCACAAATTTTTGTCAGTTGGCCATAGCTTCTCTTCCTGTGATAGAGATTTCGCATTTATTGAAAAAAGAAAGAAAGTCAGCAAATGCATTGTTATAAAACATGTCGAAGAGGTAATTGAAACCGCTAGAATATTTCAGCCTTTTCGAACTGTCAGAATGTTTGAAAATTCCTTTTTTGGATTGTGAATGGGCATCCAAGGACTGTTTGAATACAACAAAATTACAAATTTCTATGGCAGTGTGGTTGAAGGTATCTAGACAATATCCTGGTAAAGTAATGATGGAGCAAACGTTTGGTGATATTGAGGAATAGAGTAAAATAAATATTTTGAAAAAAGGGAAAACAATGGCAGACATTGAGCCATATGTTCTTCATGGACTGAAGATAGAAAGAGGAATTTCGGCAGAGAAGAAAAAAGAGATTTGAAGAAGATGATGGAGTACATTGATGAAGAGTTCCATGCATTTTACAGTGACATTATTCAGGAGTAATTATTAATACTGGGATTTGTGTTGTTTTGTTCACTAGTTATTTCGAATACTGGGATTTTTGTGTTTTGTTTAGTATATACTATTATTTCTTGGGTTTTTGTTGTTTTCATTACATAACAATGTTATTATTATTATTATTGTTTAGAGGCCCATCGACACAAAGAGGTCATTAGGGCCTTGACATTTAAAAACACAGTAAAATCCCCATTATGGAGAGACACATCACAGAGTCCACCTGTTAGAATAAACAGGTGGAAATATAGAATATAAAACAATATACAAAATTAAAATTTGTATATCATTTAAAAACAGATAATCTCAATATGAGAAAGTGCCCATTTGAGACACTCCATAGGAGCGCTCAAATGGGCAATTAGATTAAAAGAAGTGATACACCTGCTAAAATAAAACCACAGGTGTATACACTACGTTAAAATTACAAAACAAACATATTAAAATATAACACATTGAATTATAAAATGTGTTAAAATAATACGTTAAAAAGACAAAACAAACATATTAAAATGTACTAAAATGTTAAAAAGTTCTCAATATGAGATAAATCCAGATGAGTCACTTCACTGGCATTAAAAAGATCCGCCTGGCGTATAAAATGGAGTAAACAAATAACTCCTTTTGCACTGTCGCGTAGTAAAAAACGTAGGCCACCTTTAAAATCAAGGGCCAGGCGATAGGGGCATATTTACGACACTACACCAAAATGTGGTACACACTAAGGGGAGCATCGCAAAATTCACACAATGGAGGTGGATCCCCTCTTAATAAAAATCCATGGGTTAAAAAAGTATGACCGACGCGGAGTCTCGTCTCGATGACCTCCTCTCTTCTAGACTTTCGTATAGAAGAGGGCCATCGCGGCACACCGTCCCTTATGGACCGCAGTTTGTTCTGAGCAGAAGTCGAAACCCACTGCTCGTGCCAGGTGCGTAAGACCTCACGCCGAAAATAACCCTTTAGATCTAAAAACATGACACCCAGACTCGCCTCCGGAGGCAGACGTGCTGCCTCCTTGGCCGCCTGGTCAGCAAGTTCATTTCCTGAAAGACCAGCGTGACCAGGAATCCAGCAAAAGGCAAGCCGGGTGTTTAATGAATCGATTTTTAAAATTTGCTTATTTATCATCTGCACGAGGGGGTTCCAGGAGTAGAGAGTGGACAATGCCAACAGAGCACTCATGGAATCCGTGCAGATGAAAACAGAACGGTGACATTTACGATAAACAAAACACAGAGATTTAAAAATGGCGTATAATTCAGCCGTAAAAACACTGGATTCACCAGGTAATCAAAATTTAAAATTATTTTCCTCCACAACAAATGCTCATCCCACGGAGGCCCCACACTTGGAACCATCTGTATAGATGCGCTTAAGGCCCTGAAAACGAGTGGAGAGGAGCTCATTAAAGGTCCTCTCATATATAATCGGCGCAGTGGTCGCTTTAGGGAACTTGGCAAGATCAAAATGGCATTGAGGTAGGCGTATCTTCCAGGGAGAAACTCGACCTGGGGATGTGGGGATAGCCTTTGGCAGGACTATCCCACACGTGTCGAAAACCGATAGCATCCTGATCCCATCCGGCCTTGTACTACGCCATTTAGTTTCATACAAGGCACGGTTAGGGGGATGAAACACAGGACGGTAGGCAACATGCTCTGGCATGCAGTGTAGTTTCGACACGTAAGATGCCAGAAGATAGGACCACCGGTAATGAAGAGGGGGCTCACCGGCGTCGGCACAGATGCTGACGACTGGACTGGTACGAAAAGCACCAGTGGACAGTCGTATGCCAGCATGGTGGACACTATCCAGGATCTTTAACGCCGAGGGTCTCGCTGATCCATACACAAAACAGCCGTAGTCTAGTTTCTATCTTACCAAGGCCCTATACAGGCGCATCAAGGTTTCCCTATCAGCACCCCAGGACCGACCGCTAACCACTTTGAGCAGGTTGAGTGCTTTTATACACCTCGCTTTCAGTTCTTTGATGTGGGGGATCCAAGTTAATTTAAAATCAAATAAAAGTCCCAGAAACCTTACGGTCTCTGAGACTGGTAAAACAACGTGGTTCATTAAAATACTGGGGACTGGTTGTATTCCACGTAATCTGTGGAAGTGGACGACCGTCGTCTTGGCTGCAGAGAAGCGAAAGCCATTTCGCGATGCCCACGACCACAGATTATTTACAGAGAGTTGTATCTGCCGTTCAGCCCTGTGGAGACTCGACGAACTGCAATAAATTGCGTAGTCATCCACAAAAAGGCATGAACGGACAGATAGCCGCACGTTGTCTACAATGCCATTTATTGCGATGGCGAATAACGTATAGCTCAGAGTACTGCCCTGAGGAACCCCATTTTCTCCAATAAAGTCATCGGATAAGGTGTTGTTTACCCCTTACCCGGAAGTGTCTATCTGACATAAAACTAGATATAAAAACAGGGAGGTTCTCTCGGAACCCCCAGTTAAAAAGGGTTTTTAAAATGCCGTACCGCCATGTGGTATCGTACGCCTTCTCCAAATCAAAGAAAACTGCCAAAATATGCTGTTTATGGAGAAAGGCGTCACGAACCGTTGTCTCGAGACGGACGAGATGATCCACTGTGGATCGGTTACGGCGAAAACCACATTGAATATTTGATAGTAGATTGTGGGATTCTAAATACCATATTATTCGTTTATTTATAATTTTTTCCAATATTTTGCATACACAACTAGTTAAGTTCATCTAAAGTAAAGGGGGAGTTGTAATCCTCCCCCCGGCTCTGATCAAAGTCAATAGAATTGCGCTCTATGTTCCGCTTATGTGCTGCAAACTCATTAGAGTAGCTTGCACTGCTAGAAATAGCGGTGAACATAGAGCCCAATACATTGACGACCTCCACAGGGGAGGAAACAAGCGAACCGTTAGACATGAGGGCAGGTATATTATTATTGGTATTTTTGCTACTAAGTAATTTACGAATATTGTCCCAAACCTTAGTTGTGGGAGTGGAAATAGTAAGGGTAGAAATAAATTGTATCCAAGACTCTCTTCTGCTTTCACGAATGATACGGCGGGTTCGAGCACGTAGGATACGGAATGAATGACTTCAGATTATCTTTATTGGGACGTCGATGTAAGAGACGTAGGGCTCTTCGACGGTCAGAGATAGCCAACCGACACTCCTCGTACCACCAGGGAACTGGACGGTGGCGCGGATAAGGCGAGGATTTAGGGATTGAAGCCCTCACAGCTGCAATTACCGTCGAAGTAAAATTCCCGACCCTAACATTGACGTCAGGAGAATGGGGTTCATCAAATACGGCGAGCTCGCGGAATTCATCCCAGTCAGCACTTTTAAGCACCCATTGTGGTACCCGTGTTATACCGGGAGGATCTTGAAGTTGTGAAAGCAGAATGGGAAAGTGAACGCTGCCACATAGGTCCGAGTGAACCTCCCAAAGGAAGTGAGCGGCGATCCCGGGGCTACATAAAGTTAGGTCGATGACAGAGGATACACAATTAAAGGTGGAGAAGTGTGTCTGGGTCCCGGTGTTCATTAGCACCAGGTTTCCCGAGACAAGAATATCCTCTACCATCCTCCCACGGGCGTCTGTAAGATTAGACCCCCACACCAGGCTATGCGCATTATAATCCCCCAGGATGATATAGGGGGCGGGAAGTTTTATAAAGAGGGCCTCTAGAGTCCTCTTGGAAACGCCTTCACCTGGTGGGAGGTAGATGCTGCATACTATTACTTCCATATCAAGGGAGATTCGAACAGCGATCACTTGGAGATCAGAAACTATATTAATATGTTTATGGTATATATTTCTTCGTGCGAGTATAGCCACACCTCCGCTTATCCGATCAAAGAAAGGCTTGTCGGTACGATATACATCGTAGCCACGAAGCATCGGGTTGTCAGTTGAGCGGAAGTGGGTCTCCTGCAAACACAAGATGGAAGGATGCAGGGAAGAAATCAGTTGTCTAATTTCCTCTACACGAGCAGAGAAACCCCTACAGTTCCATTGTAGTAGCGACATTTAAATAGATTAACTATATTAATCCGCGCAATTCATAACGCTATCCCTAAAACATAAATTACTTTAAGACCTCTTTAGGACCTCTTCCCTTTCCAAGTCTCTCCTGCACCTCTCGTTTCAAGAGATGCTTTTGTTTCTCCAGAAGACACTGGGGCATTGAATCCTTGCGCGAAGGCTTTGTTTTTGCCTTGACGTTTTTTTTAATTAAAATAGTATCAGCGGTCCCTCGCTGGGCTTTCTTCAGAGCACCAATGGGACTCGCCTTTGCGTCCTCTCTTGTTCCGGCACCCACTCCTACCTCTGAAGACCTAGAGGCTGGAGCGGACGAACTAACATCGGTCAAACGTGATTTAGTTCCCCCAGTAGGGCTCGGGGGGGTTCCCCGAGGGGACCAGCCAGGCCTGTAGTTCTGATTTTAGAATCGTATTGTAGCCACATGTCACCTGAAGTGTTAAAGTTCAGTGAAGAGAATCAGCTGATTTTTTTAACCTTCTCCTCTAACATTATTAATATCTTTCAGCCCTTGGCTGTGTGTCTTTGGACCTATGAAGGAATTATTTAAGAAAAACTGAAGAAAACCTACTAGAAAAGATTTTCTCCCTCTTTTTACAGAAGTTTTTCAAGAGAATGTCACAATGAAAAATATCAATATTGGGTTTCAACACAAAGTCATCTATCCATTGAACATGAAGGAACTTCATGATGATGTTTACCAACCACACAAAAAATCCACCAACTTCAAGACCGATATTCACCTGACATACTTTGTTCTGTTAAATTTTTCAGGTTTAAGACAAATACGAAGCGTTGCACATAAAGCTCGACTGTTTAAAGGCACCGCACTAACGACATCAAGCAATATCTTAAGTCATCCTGGGAGCAACAACGCAAACCATTTTCAAAAACAGAAATGTTTGCTTACATCTGAGCCATCACCAAGTGGAACAGTTTCAGTGAGACCAAAAAGGAAACAAGTGACATCTGAGAATGATGTGTGTCAAACTTGCCAAGGTCCCTTTATAGAAGATACAAATAATGAACAGTGGTTTAAAAGAGTGGTTTATGGTTTCATGATAAATTGCAATGACTGATCCGCTACCAAAGGAATTTTAAATGTCATGGGTGCAGAGAATATTCTGATTAAAGATAGGACCTTTCACAAAATGATCATGTTTATATGGTTTGCCAATCTGTGCCTAATAGTCCTATGTTCTAGCCTATTTTGAAGCACTTTACTGCATTTACTTACTGTTACTTATTACCCCTATGCTAATGCCAAATTAACCTGATAACCTGCCAAATTGGCCGAGTACATGTTTGTGTATTAAAAATATTAATATAATATCTTAAGTTAAAAATGTAGTTTATATTTTAGCGTTAACTTGAAGGTAGGGTATGTTTAGCTATGATATAGCTTAAAATTATGGTAAGAAAGCTTTTTTCAACACAAAATTTGTGAAAAACAAATCATCAACATATTTAAATACTAAAGCGCTCCTTTTTCCACAATGATTTCTGGAGTTCGACCCAACCGATTTTAATGGTCTTTTATTTTAAAAGAAAGGATGTAGCTAAACATTTCAAACTCAATCATTTTCTCAATGATAGAGCCACAATTAAATAAAATTTTAATTAATTTATTATTATGTTAAAGTTTTCAGATTTTCAATAACGGGGTTGCGTATAGCCCAATGAAGACGTAGTGGGAAAAGATTATTATTATTATTATTATTATTATTATTATTATTAGTCACTTGGCTCTCGCCATGAGTGGACGTGTTTTTACGGAGCTCCGCAAGTGACCTCATTCCGTGTGCTGAGTGTTGTGTTCGGAGTGAGCTTGCCTTTTCTTCAGCTCGGTGCACAAGGGAGGAAAATTTTCGCCGCGGAAATCTCACCTCAAGTCTTCCGCTGCTCCCCGTAGGAAAATGTTCCGCAGGAATTCCGCTCGGGGCGCCCCCGGGCATCTCATGTTAATTCTACGGGACGGTACTCACGGGCGGACAGTTCGGCGCGGAATATCGGCGGAGAGGGTGTTACTGTTACTTGTACATCTCATATTTATATTTATATTTTTGTATAGTAATTTAATTAAAAATATTTGCTTATTACAATTTTTGACATCAAAATGGACATTGAGAAATTGATATGGATGTTTTCCTGCTAGAGATCGAGAAGAGGCCATGCTTGTGGGATCTAACCGTAGACAAGTACAAAGATAAGAAATAAAAAAATCAGCATGGATTGAAATATGCCGTATATTATTTAATTACGTTGAGAAGCAGCCAGAGTCGGAAAGGAACGCTTTCGGTAAGTTACCTTTGTATATTATTATTAATTAACTGTAATCTCAACTCAGATACAATTAATAAAAATAATACAAAAATTTGTGTTGGTTGGTTACACTACAACAATGAGTAAAGCCAGGATGGTTTACAAAAAATCTCATTTGATAGGCATAGTAGGCTAGTGTTGAGAAGTATATATATAAGAAATACTTAATGGGAATATTATAATTTATTTTAAAATACTTTCTGAATTCACAAGCAAATGTATGACAAAAAGTAATAAGGGATGCGATGGAGATATTCTTGTACAAGAATACACTTTGTAAAGGAAAGATAAGCCTATTATTAAAAATCTGAAAGTAAGATGTAATGAGTGAAACTTTATTGAAACAAATCAACTTCAAATTCAACAAGTATGTTGTATGAAAATAACAATCGGTTGAAGATAAGTTTTTACATTGCAGGTATAATCCTACCTTTTTACCTTAATACAAAAAAGACCCAACAAAATAATGTTTTTGTAGTGGTATCAAATCTTGCTTTCTTGCCAAGGTAGTTTACCAGCGTCAATTAAGAAATAATCGGCCAGGATATTTCTTGTTTCCAACCCTTTCCTGTTCTCTCTTGTGTTACTTTCATCTATACTTTCCAAAGTATCAAAAGCTAATGTGTCTTCTAGTCTAAATCCATCCTTTTCATGGATAAAGTTGTGCAGTGTACACCAAGCTTTTGTTATATCAACCACCTTCTGCACATTTACATTTAATGATCTGTGAAATATTAGAAATTTATTGGTCAGTATACCAAACGCACATTCAATGTAGGTTCTTCCTCTGCAATGCATATAATTATAAACACGTTTATTTTTTGTTAACATTTTGCCGGCGAATGGCCTTTGAACATGTTCGGATAAGCCGAAGGCCTCCTCACCTATAAAGGCATAAGGTGTTATTACTTGTTCATTATGAGGTAGAGGCACCGGTTGTGGGATGTTTAACTTATTGTTTGAAAGCTTTTCCCACAATGAAGATTTCTTAACACTCCGTCGGGCGCAACTGATCTATTAGGCACACCTCGAATTCTTTAGTTTGCCACGCCCCCTCAATACGTCATGTCCCCTTCTCCAGCCTGGTAGCTTTCTCACTTCGAGTGTTACTCACAGTGGCAAGGTCAGTTAGTGATTCTCTTTCTTCGTTTATGGCAGACAAGTGAAAAGATCTAATAGGCTCATTGCGCCTGATTACGTTGCAGTTTGACAAGTAAGTTTTCTCATTCATTTGGAATACTGTATCACATATTTACATCAGTAATTTCATTTTATGAAATATCTCATGATTATCGATACATAGGAGTGTGTTTTTTGGCTGTGTTCTCTCAAGCACATTGCGCCCGATTATGTGATTTGTTGCGAAATGTTTCAATATTTTTGCCAGAAATTATTTACAGACATACACACAATAAACATTCATGATTTTTTGTTTGTTCCAGACAAAAAAATGTCGAAGAAATTGTACAATCCAAATAAACCCGAAGACCTAGCAGAAATTCACCGTTTATTGGAGGCGTCTGATGAGGAATTCAGGGATGAAAATTTTGAAAACGAAAGCGACATTGATTCAGAAGATAATGTTGAGGAGCGTGAAGAGGGATCGGAAACTGAACAAGAGGGTAGCAGTGAAGATGAAGACGAAATTGAAGAAAATCGCGACTTTTATATGGGAAAAGATAAAGTCACAAAGTGGTATAAGACTCATCGACAAAGCAAAGTTCGTAGGAGACCTCAAAACATCCTGATTCACTTACCTGGGGTTATTGGAGCAGCAAAAACAGCAAAAACTCCTGTGGAATGTTGGAACTGCTTATTTACAGAGGACATTCTAAATGATATTGTAAAGTATACTAATCAGTACATAGATAATATCAAAGAAGCATTTTCCAGAGAACGGGATGCAAAACATACAGATTTAGTTGAAATACGAGCATTTATTGGCTTACTCTACTTGGCTGGTGTTTATAAAGCGAATAGACTATCCCTCGAGGAATTATGGGCAACAGATGGCGACGGCATTGCCAAGTTCAGTCTTGTCATGAGTATCAAGAGATTCAAATTTCTCATACGGTGTCTTCGATTTGATGATCGAGAAACAAGATCCGCTAGAAAGGAACTGGATCGGCTCGCACCAATACGTGATATATTCACAAAATTTGTGACTAATTGTAAAGTTAGCTACTGTGTTGGTGAAAACGTCACGATAGATGAAATGCTCCCAGCATTTCGTGGCAATTGTCCTTTCCGGCAATACATCCCTTCCAAGCCAAGTAAATATGGGATTAAAATTTTCTCCCTAGTAGATGCGAAAATGTTCTATTTGCTCAACATGGAAATATACGCGGGAAAGCAGAACGAAGGACCCTTTTGCGTAAGCAACAAAGCACCAGATTTTGTGAAAAGGTTGGCGGAACCTTTGTTTGGCTCAGGAAGAAACATAACGGCCGACAACTGGTTCACACAAGTGAGTCTTCTAAATGAATTGAAACTAAAGAAACTCTCCTATGTTGGAACCATCAGGAAAAACAGGAAAGAGCTACCAAATGATTTCATAGCCACCAAAGCCAGAACACAACACTCTAGTATTTTTGGTTTCAGTAGTGATGGTGATACATTGGTATCCTATGTCCCAAGAAAGAACAAAAATGTCCTCCTTGTATCATCATTGCATGAAGACGAATCAATTGATGTTTCTACTGGCGAGAAACAAAAACCAGAAGTAATCAGTTTCTATAATTCAACTAAGTTGGGAGTTGATATTGTAGACAAAATGTGTGGTGCATATAATGTGTCTCGAAACACAAAACGGTGGCCCATGGTAATTTTTTTCACAATGCTAAATATTGCTTCAATCAATTCCCAGGTCATATATGTCGGCAATGGTTTTGCAGATCTGAGAAGGAGACTGTTCATAAAACAACTCTCTAACGAACTTGTGCTTGGTCAACTTGCTCGACGAAGTCTCAAGTCAATTGGGATGCCGTCGAACCTTCAACAAAAACTGAAGAGATTCGCTCCGACTCAAGAACAACTGAATGAAACAGAACAACAATTACCTCCGAAAAGACGCAGATGTGAAACTTGCACCTCAGAAACTCATCACAGGAGATTAAGTCAATATGAATGCAAAAAGTGCCATACTGCTACCTGCCTCTCACATGCTGTTTTCATGTGTCCTCAATGCTATAAAAGAGAGGTAGAAGGACATATCGATGATGAATCAGATTAATGACCAATTTTCTAGTTCCTTATATTCTTGTTCTAATTCAATGCAATTTTCATTATTATAGCTCATGGAAAAATGTATATTCATTTTCTCAAATAAACTTATGTTATTTTCGAAAAACATGACAAACTGTTTTATTTCTCCTCTTTGGTGTTTGTAGTTGACAATTTTTTCGTAAGAAAATGTGAACATGCGTAGAAAAAATTAGTAGATCAAAGTGTGCTTCCCAGGCTCAATGCGCCCGATCGTGTTCTACAACATATTGCGCCTGACGGAGTGTTGAATATTGTTGCATCCGATTCTTTGTCAAAAGATCCAATGTCAACATACAAGAAGCGATAGTCCGAGTCCGCAACCGCTAGGAGAACAATTGAGAAATAATTCTTATAATTATAATATAATGAACCGCTCATTTCTTGTTTATTATTATTATTATTATTATTATTATTATTATTATTAGCACCGCGTCTTACTACCCGTTCGGGTTATACGCACTTACGCTAATGTGCAATGGTAGGGTGATTGTGAGATGAAATGGAGGACCTACAGTTTAACGTGGAATCCGAACCACGGTAGAGGCCTGGCATTCCTCACATTCACAAGTTGTGATTAATACATTTCTCGTTTCACAGCACGGACATGTTTACCGTCTATTTCAACTAAACAATTCGGGAATTGAGCTCGTTCCTGGAAGCCTGCTGCTATTGCTTTCCATTTGTCTTCCGATGGCGCAGGGAAACACTGGTCTTTCAAGCTTTCCCAGATAGCATTGCACACATTTTTGACTATTACACCTGCTGTTGTCCTTCCAATTCTATATGTATCGTGAAGTTCAATCATGTAGCACCCAACTGCTAAATACCTGAAACAACGTATGAATGTAGTTGTGTGAGTAGAAGAAACATATTATATACAGTAGAACCTCACTAATTCGACACCTTTATTTCCCTATTCCCCCTCATTTAAAATTAAATAAATAAAGGTGGCGGTCAACTTACCTCTTTAATGTTTGCGCCACAATTTGAAGGTCATCCCTATACTCCATTCAAGGTAGGAATTACTCTCTGAAAGGTCTTTTTTCCTACCAATATCCTACTATATAATAGATTTCTGGTAGGGAAAAAAGGCCTTTCAGAAAACAATTCCTACGGTGAACAGATTTTAGGATCGGGAATGGTGGGTCAGATAATGGGTGTGAAGGGGGCTGTATCACGACATTTTGGCTACTTTTACCATCCTGGTGTCTCTAAGTCTGCCCCTCTAAATCCCTCACTTCAACCCTTTACCGTCACAAAATAAGAATTAATTTATTTAAAACAAAAATTAAATGTGTATAATTTTGATAACAGATTTTTTTTGGTTCATTTATGATAAATTAAGTTCGTTGTTCTGAAATGACTTTGTATTTACCCCAACAACCAATTCTTTTATTTGAATGGTGCATTTCTAAAACGTTGTAAATGCCACATATAGGTGAAATACGTTTTATAACGGAAATGGGTTGTAAATGCCACGCTTCACGCTGTGGAATATTCGTGTCAAGATAGTGCTGATCCTAGCGGTAGAGAATTTAAGTTGAACTGCCAAGGTGCAATTCGAGCGGCAACGTTGGCCACTTGCTTTGTAATAGTGACTTGTGACAACAAGTCTGTGTATGTTTCTTGTTTATTCGAGCTGCGTTTTTTCATTGTTTCTTTGATTTTGATTTTTATTGCTATGAGTTCTAATGTAAGTCAACCTTCTAAGAAAAAAAGAAGATGTGAAGATAACTGGTTTAAAAACAAAGTGAAAAAACAGAAAAATTCGGGTAGTGGTAGCTCCAAAAACTTTGAAGATAGTCAAAATGAAAAATTCTCCAACTGAGGTAAAAGATTATATTTAATTTAAATGTGTGTATATAAATGAATGAACTTTTTTTTTTTTACTTTTTCACTACTTTAAGGATGGAGAAAGTATTGTGATCATAGGAAAACACTCCTTTTGAGGTGAAAGTAATAATTCTATTTTAATTTAAATATGACGTGTAAATAAATAAATAAAACTGGTTTTACTTTCTCGTTTCCTCAAGGAGGAAGAAAGTAAATTGGCTAACAGAACAAGATACATGGCGATAATATACTGATTTTTGTTCTGACCTCCGCAATTGTCAGACCATAAAATGATCTTCTTCTTTTCACACATACGAACTTCTGTCGTGAGGTATTTGTACAAACAAGAAGCTATTTCCAAAGATTTTTCTATGATCACAGAAAAATACTCCTTTTGAGGTGAAAGTAATAATTATATTTTAATTTAAATATGACGTGTAAATAAATAAATAAAACTGGTTTTACTTTCTCGTTTCCTCAAGGAGGAAGAAAGTATTGTGACCATAAAACAAATCTGACTTGAGGTTTTAATGGATGTACTTTCTGCACCAACTGATTCAATCACACACGATAGATTTACACGCCACAATCAACATTATGATCGACGGCTTTACTTCCCCTCCGAAGAAAGTTGTGCTACAGATTTTAATGGGTAATTAAAAATACGTCGACCTAGGTTGGGTTTGAATCCATGCACATCGGATCAAGAGGCGAGTACTTTACCCCTAAACCAGATCTAGGTCGACTCAACCCCAATGATTAAGGATAGTTACTTAAGGGTACTATTTTTTTCTGGTTTCAGGTGAGATGTAATTGCGCGTTCGCATGCAGATCCATACGTTTGGCATATCGACATGAGATGTTTAACAACTTTTATGAAATGGCAGACTACAACAAACAACAGAACTATCTGCAATGGTTTATCCATCCACAGTTGATCAAAAGAAGGCGTTATGGTAAATACGACCATCCAAGTGAAAGCAGGAGGCAGCACTCTTTTAGTTACCGTATGATTCTTCCTGGTGGCTCAGACGTAAGAGTTTGTCTTAAAACCTTTTGCAATACCTTTGGAGTGACTCCAAGAAGGGTTCAACTGTTGGGGGAGAAGATATTGGCTGGTAAAATGGATAGTTCAGACCAAAGAGGAGGGTCACGAAGGACTCTTAATAACATTGAGTGGACAGATAAAATTGTGGAGCACATTAAGAGCTTTCCCACCATTGAAAGCCACTATGCAAGGAAAATATATCCAAACAAGATCTTCTTATCCCCAGATTTAAATGTAAGCAGAATATAGCGTGCTTTTTTGGAGAAGTATTGTTCTGAATGCCTTCATGGCAGGCCCTCAGTTACACGACAGTGGTATAGCGAGATTTTCCTTTTCCGATTCAACTTGTCTTTTGCAAGACCCAAGGTTGATACTTGCTCTACTTGTGACAGCATTGCTGTCAAAATAAAGTCAGGTGATCAATCAGCTATTATAGAGCAAGAGTTACACCACCGTCGAGCAGTCTGCCACAAAATTAATGTCATCTGACATGAAAAATGCTCCAACATCTGATGCTTATGTTATTGCTTTTGATTAATAGCAACAGATGTATATCCCTCAACTCACTCATACAGAAATGTATTATTCCCAGCAGCTTGCGGCTTGCAACTTAGGAATTCACGACTTTGTCACGGGGAGGGGACAGAAAATTTTGGTTGAAGAGGGTCTTTAGAAATAGCTTCTTGTTTGTACAAATACCTCACGACAGAAGTTCGTATGTGTGAAAAGAAGAAGCTCATTTTATGGTCTGACAATTGCGGAGGTCAGAACAAAAATCAGTATATTATCGCCATGTATCTTGTTCTGTTAGCCAATAATGTTTTTTCTGAAATAGTTAACAAATTCCCAGTGAAGGGACATACATTTCTCAGCTGTGACAGAGACTTTGCAGTCATCGAGAAACGTAAAAAAGTTTGTAAGGCTTACACATTGATGGATCTGACTCGCATTATTACTAGTGCAGCCCAAAACAAACCTTTCACATGCACAGTGTTTGAAGAGTTCTATGATTTCAAAACTATTGCCCATGCTAAACTAAACACAAAGAAGTTTGGAATTTCAACAGCATCACAGCTCCGCCGTACAGCTGAGGAATTTGGTAAAGTGATGTTGGCAAAAGGAACTGGTGAGCTTGCAGGTTGGTGTAAAGGGATTAATGTGCTGAAGGAGGGAATTAAATTAGAGGACTTCAAACAAAGACATTCAATTACCTACAGCTCGAAAACATTTCGGAATCCCAGAAAAAAAAGAAAGCCGATATCAGGAGAATGATTCCTTATCTGTAACAAGACGCCCGACACTATTTTGAAACAATGTTGGCACAATCAGGACAACACTGTGCTGAAGAAACCAATGGTTAAAGACAATGATAATCATTTTATGGTCTGACAATTGCGGAGGTCAGAACAAAAATCAGTATATTATCGCCATGTATCTTGTTCTGTTAGCCAATAATGTTTTTTCTGAAATAGTTAACAAATTCCCAGTGAAGGGACATACATTTCTCAGCTGTGACAGAGACTTTGCAGTCATCGAGAAACGTAAAAAAGTTTGTAAGGCTTACACATTGATGGATCTGACTCGCATTATTACTAGTGCAGCCCAAAACAAACCTTTCACATGCACAGTGTTTGAAGAGTTCTATGATTTCAAAACTATTGCCCATGCTAAACTAAACACAAAGAAGTTTGGAATTTCAACAGCATCACAGCTCCGCCGTACAGCTGAGGAATTTGGTAAAGTGATGTTGGCAAAAGGAACTGGTGAGCTTGCAGGTTGGTGTAAAGGGATTAATGTGCTGAAGGAGGGAATTAAATTAGAGGACTTCAAACAAAGACATTCAATTACCTACAGCTCGAAAACATTTCGGAATCCCAGAAAAAAAAGAAAGCCGATATCAGGAGAATGATTCCTTATCTGTAACAAGACGCCCGACACTATTTTGAAACAATGTTGGCACAATCAGGACAACACTGTGCTGAAGAAACCAATGGTTAAAGACAATGATAGTAAACTTTTATTAAAGTTTAACATTTTCTTTGAAAAAATAATTAACTGTTTATTATTCATTATGGTGTACTGAAATTTCTCTTTTGCAGTTTTATTGTTACGGTATAGTATAATTTTTTATTTTTTTTGATAAAAAATAATTCAATGTATATTCAGCTGGTGTAGCTGAATTATTTTCTGAGGTATTATTAAATTTATCTTTTTTTTTACCTGAATTTGTCTCTTAAGACAGCAGCTGTCCAACAACAACAATAATGCTGGTATATACAACGTTTAGACTTGCAACTCTGTTGGCACTTACAACGTTTTGACTTGCAACTCTGTTGGCACTTACAACGTTTTGACTTGCAACTCTGTTGGCACTTACAACGTTTTGGAACTGAAGTGTAGTTTGATACTTTTTTAACGTATTTGATTAGTGATAAAAACATTTTAACATATTTTCCTCATTTATTATGTTCCTTAAATTACATTGTAATATTTCATGTCTTTAACGATATTAGATTAGAAGAAAAATTAGTTTTATCTTTCTCCTGAAAAATTTTAATTTTGGCATTTACTACGTTTTGGAAATGCACCATTCATTTAACCAATTCGTCACCACTCTGGTACCACAGGTTACTAATTAGTGAAGTGTTATTACATTACATCTTTGACTTTTGGTAAGCATGTTTATTATTTTCTGAAAATTGAAAAATGTCACCTGGGCATGGGAATCGAATCCGGGACCTTTGGATTAGTACGTCAATGCTCTCTAACCACTGAGCTATCTAGGAATCGTTCCGTACACAAGGTCATTCTTGATTCATATTTTAAGGCAGTCTGTGATGGACGTGCGGACTTAACACAATATAACAGCTTTACGATTTAATCCATGTTTATTATTGTTACAAATTTTTATTGCAGGTAATAAACTAATATTTAAATGGATAAATGTAAAAGATTACTACTTGAAATGCAAGAGAAATTCATTGAAATCTGGTTCTGGTGCAAACAAAACATTCATCATACGCTGATCAATTAGCATTTCTATCAAAAATCAATGTAGCTCGAACTACTTCAGCAAGTTCTATGGAAGACGCTGAAGAGCAATCGGCCGAAGACGAAGTTGAATCGCAAACAGATCTTGGACCTAGCCAATTGACAGACAGAACAAAGCCAACTCAGAGCAACCTAAAGAGACCGGTTAGGAATAATACCAGTGAGTTGGAATTCCAACTTTCACAATTCATGACCCTTCACAAGGAACGTCAGATGGATGATCCTGATAAAGATGGCAGAGCATTCTTCGAGTCTTTATTACCTTCTTTGAGATCATTAGACAGACGAAAAGCTTGATTTTAGAATGGAAGTATTAAAATTGCTTAGAAATTTTAGACAGGCACACAGCCTACAATGCCAGGCAGAGACGGCAGGGATGAATCAACAACATTCTGAGGCCTCCACACATCACACAGCTTACTACAACTATCGTCATTCAAATTATGTGACACTTGGACCACAGGAGCATCTCACTTACCACAATCACCTATCAACCAGTGGTAATGCACATGCCATTATGGTCTTCAGCGCAAAATCGCGAAGGAATTCTTCGAAATGAAATACGGGAAAATAACATTCCATCTTGGATACTTCAGTCACCAACTGTCTCTGTGGCTAGTCAACAATCAGATAGCAGTGATCTTTACACCTTCTAGCCACCCCGCTGTTCTTATATACTCAACTTAGTTTATGCCATAAATATTTTCAACTTTCAAAGATGCATTTATCTATACTTTAAGCTACTGTTCATATTGATAATTATAAGTATTTTTGTGTGTGTAAGTAATTTTCTTAGCAAGTGCTTTAAATCTTCTAATACTGCTGTTATGATCAAATTGAGGTTATAATTGAATTCAATATAATAAATTAATTTGATCATTTGTAGAATACTTCTTTAGTTAATATTATACCCTATTATAAACATTTTAACTACTTACATTAGTGTTATTGCCAACATTTCAACTGGAGGAATACAACTCTGTGGCTAGTCAACAATCAGATAGCAGTGATCTTTACACCTTCTAGCCACCCCGCTGTTCTTATATACTCAACTTAGTTTATGCCATAAATATTTTCAACTTTCAAAGATGCATTTATCTATACTTTAAGCTACTGTTCATATTGATAATTATAAGTATTTTTGTGTGTGTAAGTAATTTTCTTAGCAAGTGCTTTAAATCTTCTAATACTGCTGTTATGATCAAATTGAGGTTATAATTGAATTCAATATAATAAATTAATTTGATCATTTGTAGAATACTTCTTTAGTTAATATTATACCCTATTATAAACATTTTAACTACTTACATTAGTGTTATTGCCAACATTTCAACTGGAGGAATACACATTCTTATATTTGTGTCTTCTTTTTGGAAACGATCCTTCACAGTGAACCAAAGTTCATCGAATGTTCGAAAAGACATTCTGTAATAATTAAAAAGTTTAACGTCATCTTCCCTCAAGTCTTGAAAGAGGGTGTAAAACGTACTCCTACCTAGTCGGCAGCTAACAATTGGATGTCTACGATGCTACATTTTTTCTTTTCTCTAATATATTTGATTACGAAATAAGAAAATACCGCACACTCTGTGGGATTCATGGTGACTGTATGAAAAGGAGAGTCCTCAGATGGATGTCCGCAAAGATTTCGCTCGAACTTGTGGAGTATTTGCAGAGAAAGCGCGTCTTGAGCTCCGCGAAGCTTCCGCCGAAATTCCTCCCGTGTACACTAAGCCTTAGACCTGATAAGTTGAATTATTCAATATGCCGGGTAGTGAGGACAATTGTGCTAAATGCTCCCGTGCATTATTTGGCCGACAAAGATTCATTTGGTGTTCTGGCCCTTGTAAAGCAAGGTCTCATCTTGACTGCCTCAAAATTGATGAGGCAGAATATGGGGGTTTAAAAAAATTAAAAGTGGGATATCTACTTTCAAGTGTGACCCAAGTACTAAAAAGGCTAAGGCTTCATTTGGGGACGACACCCTTACAAAATCTACTTCTGCACCCCGTTCTCCCAGAGTCGCCGCAGAAGCCGCCTCAGATAAAGAGGTCTTTTGAGGAGCTACTCAAAGCTCCATCGTCTGATCGGGAAGCAGTTACTATACAGCTGTTAAATTCCCTGATTAACATGGTCTACAATCTGTCTACTCAGGTAAAAGATCTGAGCAGCGATAACGCTGTGCTTAGGTCTCAAATTTCGGAGCTTTTAGCTTCCAGGCCCCCGGTTTGCTTGGTTTTAGTCGGAACTCAATGCTCCTTATCTTCACAATCTTCTATTTGAATCTTCCCCATCTACATCTCACCGATCTAAATCATTGAATTCACCCAAATTAACATTTAGCCAAGCTCCAATAAAAAAAAAGCTCTATTGTCGACTCTAAGTCTGTTGTGCAATCACCAGCTGGGTCACAGTCTGCGTCAGCAAGCGCTGATGATGGTTTTACGGTTGTGTCGCGTCGTAAAAACAATTCAGCTAATTCCAACGTGCGCGAGGATCCACAAGTTCATCTCTCGCGTGTCAGAAAGTTGCTGACTGCTCATAAGACAGCCACCGACCTACAAACAGTGAACATAGTTAAGAAAAATATATCTCTATTCGTTACTCGTTTTTCTCCTGAAGTATCTTCCCTGGCCAATCAATCTTATTTGACTAAAGAGCTCAATCTTTATTACCTTGTCTGTTCAAAATTGAAAACTAAATTTAACTCATATTCCTCCTACCATATTTCCCATGATAAACAATGGTGATAATTGGCTGTCTGGCTGTCTCATTGCACCTTACTCTGGGAAGTTGCTGCCAGAGCAGATAATCTGTGAGGAGTCCCCCTGCGTGTCTGCACCTGTAAAAGCTGCTCTTGCAGCTGACCTTGGCTCTCAAGAGGATTCAATTCGAACCCCACTCGTGACCATCGATGGAAGTCTGGAGGATACCTCCCAACTCAGCTCCCAGTGAATAATAGTGATATTCTATTATATTATCAAAATTTTCGTGGTCTACGAACCAAAGCAAGGGACTTATTTACTAATGTTTGTTTGAATGAATGAATTCTCTATTATTTGTTTGGTTGAAACTTGGCTCTCTAATGAGTTTGTTAATGAAAATTACTTTCCCCCCCTAACTATATTGTTTATAGAGCCTATAGGTTATATGATGAAGCTACTGTCTCAAGGGGTGGTGGTGTTCTCATTTCTGTCATTGATACTATTTTTGGTGTGGTCAGGAGAACTGACCTAGAGACTAATATGGAATGTGTCTGGATTGAAATCCCAACATTTTATCGCCAAAACTATTAATTGAGAACTTATATCTTGTTCTCCAAATAACAGTCGAATCATTTAATAATTACTTTACATTTCTTGAAGGTGTTTTGGCTAACTACCCCTATCGAATAATAATACTAGGTGATTTTAACTGCCCCAAAATTGATTGCAAATATCATCATTCTCAAAGCATTTCGCATCTCTACATTAAATTAAAAGCTACTCAACTTCTTGCTTCGACTAACATATTAGGATTAGAACAACTTAATGAAGCTGATAATGACAGTAACCTCCTTGACCTTGTTTTTGCTAGTTTTCACCACCCCTTAGTAGCTCAAAGCTCTCAATCACTAGTGAATATTGATTTAGCTCATTTGCCCTTATTGATTTCACTTGATGTATCTATTGCTACTAAAATTAATGACACCTCCACCACATATATTGACTATGCATTACCTTAATCTTTACAATGACCTGGCCACTGCTGATTGGTCTTGTGTTTATTCTACAACGAATGTTAATTTGACTGTAGATAATTTTACCAATTTAGACCAAAGGAAAATCAAAACGCATATTCCTAAAATTACTGTTCTTAATGCATCCAAATATCCGAATTGGTTTTCTTCTACTCTTAAATACTATATTAGGGGGAAAAAAACAACAATTTTTTCAAAAAGTTTAAACTAACAAATAGTGGTGTATTCTATTCACATTTTTCTCACTTTCGTAAATTAGTTAAAAATACTTTGATTATAGACAGAGAAAATTGGATGAACTCAATAGAAAATAGTATTAAATGAAAACCCTAGGAATTTTGTAAATTTGTTAAAAATAATCGTGTGAATCAAGTTTCCCCGTCTAACCTAGAAATTAATGGCAAGCTTAGAACGGATACTTTATTAATTGCTAATGAGTTTATGATCTACTTTCATTCAGTTTATAATTCAGCCTTTCCTGTCTTATCCTGCCCCGTTATTGAAACTAGCGCGCCCTTGTATCCATGTCACAATACACCCTTGGATGTTGCTAATGCTATAAAAAAAAAAATAGTTCTTCTAGATGTGCCAGGACAGATGGAATTCCAAGTTTTATTGTTAAAGGCTCTGCCAGCATTTTCAGCCCTTTGTTAACCTATATCTTTAACATTAGCCTGTCAAATGAAACTTTTCCTCTAACATGGAAACAATCTGTTGTCATACCTATTTATAAAAAAGGGGCAAAAACAAATGTTTGTAATTATAGACAAATTTCGCTCTTAAACACTTTCTCCAAAGTATTTGAGAAAATCATACATGAGCATACTTTCCACCACCTTAAAAATAAACTTTCAGATAATCAACATGGCTTTATAAAAAATAAATCTACTGTAACTAATTTAGTAGAATTTCTTGGGCATGTTGCCCCTCAAGTCTCTGCCCAAGGTCAGGTTGATGCTATTTATTTTGACCAAAGTAAGGCATTTGACTTATGTCAGCATAATATTATTCTCGCTAAACTTGGTAATTTTGGACTTTCTCACTCATATGTAAATTGGTTCAGCAGTTATTTGCATGAAAGATCATTCATTATTAAAATTGATTCACACAGCTCAAATACATTTTTAGCACCCTGTGGCATACCACAGGGGTCTAATTTAGGTCCTCTTCTCTTTAATGTGTTTATTGATGACATTGGTAAATATTTGAACTCTTCTAGTTATTTACTCTTTGCTGATGATGTAAAATTATTTAAAACTATCAATTCAATTGCAGATTGTATAGATTTACAAAATGATGTAAATGGTATTCTACAATGGTCTTTGGAAAATGGAATGTCTATCAATAAATCTAAGACCAAATCTATATCTTTCACTAGGAAAACTAATCCTTTCTTTTTTACTTATAAATTGGGCAGTGATAACATAGTTCGCACCCTTTGTATTAATGATCTTGGTGTCCTCCTGGATAACAAACTTTATTTCCACTATCATGTTGACCATGTCATTTCCCAGTCATTGAAACTACTTGGGCTTATTAAATTTATTACTTCATCATTTAAGAAAGTTGACTGTTTTTTATGTCTGTATTATGCCCTGGTTAGATCTAAGTTAGAATATGCTACTGTTGCTTGGAATTCCATTACCTTAACTGACTCTCTTAGGTTGGAAAACGTTCAAAGAAAATTTGTCGCTGCGTGCTATGATAAATTCTTTACTAAGCGGATTTATTATGATTATGACAGAATTCGAAACCTCTTAAGGCTCTCTTCTCGCGTAAACTTTATTGTGATGCCCTTTTTATTTTTAATATTTTCAATAGCAAAATTTCTTGCAAATTTGCCCTTGATTATGTAGGCGTTCATATCCCTTCTCGGGCTACTCGTAATCCAAAATTATTATTTTTTCAAGTCTTATAGGTTTTTGTATCCATCGCAACAATCCTAGATTTGTCGAATTCGACTTCTATCATAAAAGAAAAGCTAAACTCTAGAGAGTTATTTAAGGAAATCCCATTTCAATAATTTATCATGTAGAGATTCTGGCTGTAATATTTAAATTTACAATATTCTGATTTTTTTTTTGGTGCATATTGTTACTGCTTTTAACCACTCTTTAGTTATTTGTTATTATTGCTATTTTTATTTTTATCATTATTAATTACTATTTTTTCGTAACTATTCAACAGTATATAAAATTATTTAGCTATTATTGCTTTTCAGTGCTGGCCTGTTAAAGGTCTTACGACTGTTGGCCAGCACTATAATAAAGGAAATTGAATTTATTATTATTATTATTATTATTATTATTATTACTAGCGTTTATAGGCGCGTCAACACAATAGGACACTAACGACTTATATTCAAATGATTAAAAACACATTACAAGGGGAAGAAAAATAATCATACACCCGCTATGAACAGCAGTTGGGGACACTAACTTAAATAGACAATACAAACATATTAAAATGTACTAGAATTGATAAAAACTAACCTTAATATTAGGTAATTACCAATAAAGTCATTCTATAAGAGAGACTTACTCTATTGGAATTAAAAAGATTCGCTTGGAGTTATAAAACGGACTAAACAATTAACTTCATCCGAGCTGTCACGTAACAAAAACGAAGGTCACCATTAAAATCAAGAGCCAGGCGGATAGGGGCATATTTACGACACTCCACCAAAATGTGGTACACACTAAGGGGAGCATCGCAAAATTCACACACTGGAGGTGGATCCCCTCTTAATAAAAACCTACGGGTCAGAAATGTATATCCAATGCGGAGTCTCGTCACGATGACCTCCTCTCTTCTAGACTGTCGTATAGAAGAGGGCCACCGCGACACACCGTCGCTGATGGACCGCAGCTTGTTCTGTCGAGACCCATTGCTCGTGCCAGGTGCCTAACATAAACCTTTAGATCTAAAAACATGACACTCAAACTCGCCTCAGAAGGGAAATGGAGCGCCTCCTTGGCTGCCTGGTCCACCAGTTCATTTCCTGAAAGACCAGTGTGACGTTGTAGAAAAACTATATTAAAATTATAGATGCATAATTTAAGTGAATCGGTAAATGCATGGACTATTAGAGACAGGGTTCCCTTAGTAATAAAAATGAGTTGGTCTCTATAAAAAATAAGGGGATGGGGGCTTGAGCTTGAGGAAAGAAAATTGACTGTCGATTTTTCGTGTTGGTAGAACTCTTCTAAAATAAACGAGATAAATTCAATAATAATTAGTTAAGAGTATATAAATTTTAAATAAAATTTACCCCAGTTTTTTGTTTTAATTAATGTACTCCAACCGTTAATATATAATATGCGTTCATATTATTAGCGTACTATTCGATTAGGATATAATATTTAGTAAATAGGCCTTCAAATCATCAAAGAAAATGTATAGAGCTGTTTAGGAGCTAGACATTTATCAGAAACAACTTTCTTTTAGCTACACCAAGTGTAGATCATCAATAAAACCCATACAAACATGATATGCACTTTATTTTTAACTTAATATATAGAAATGAAGTATATGACTAGCGGGAAACTGGGGGGGTGGGGGGGGTTCTGTCTCAGAACGTACAAGAAGTTCATGTGAGAGGCGACCGAATAATTTAAGTTGCAATATTTGATAAATGGACCTATTTTCTGGTAGTGGTTACGTTGAGAATAATCACATATCTAGGGCTGGGACTCAATTCAGGAAGTGACGACACCCAACTCAATTACCCATGATGCCTTTATGTCTATCCGGCACGCTCTTTGATCGCGAACAATACACATACACATGTTCTCCATGTCTCATGATCTTATACGGAATATAGACAAGAAAGACACGAGAACAGAGCGAGATATGCATACGGTAAAGCTTGATGACGTAATAAAATATTATTTAGTAGGCCTACTTAATCTAACAAGTATTTCGGATTTTTAAATTGTTAGCTTTTCACCCTGAAATCAAAAATGGTATATTTATTCATAGTGTTAATTTGTTTGTCTTTTTATGTGTGTCTGTATGGACTTTAAAATTAATAAGTGGATCTTGGTCAAAGCTGGATACTACCGGATATGGCTTTAGATCCTTCTTTGGGCCACCGTGTACGGTTTTAGATGCTCCGTTATGCGGCCACAGGGGTTAAAAAAAAATACATATTTTCATTCCATTGGTGCTAAAAAAAAGCAACAAGGATTTAATTAGGCCTCCCTATGATGAGTTAGCACAACTTTACTTAGGATCGTACACTATATAAATACTCCACTGAACAATATATATCATCGATATATTGGACTGAAGTGTAAAGTATATTGTAGATAGTTAATATACGAGTTCTAAAAGGATAGAGTTTAACCAATTTTTGTAAAACTCACTATAAACACAGTATTTACTAATCCCTGATTATAAGATCAAGCGAAAGTGTGGTTGAGGATTCCAAATGATCAATACCTACACCCTCTTCCATTTAGAGCTCAACACACGCTTACTTCCTTTATTTGGATATTTTGGCTTGCCAAATGATATATGTGTGTGTTCATACACACCAACCACTGAAGAACCCTCCCTTTATCTCTGTTTCTGGGAATGTTAGTCACAAAGGTTTAACTTATGTAGAAACACACATTACCAATACATTTCAGTCCGTAATAACTTCAATTTTCACCCAGGGTTCTGGAGTTCAACCCTCATTGACATTCTCTTTCCTAATTTAAGAATCAAATAACCGAAGCTATTATTTATGCTTTTTAGTGAGGAATACTCCATCTATATATCATATTCTGAAAATTGAAAAATGACACCTGGATACGGGAATCGAACCCGGGATCTTTGGCTTAGTACGCCAATGCTCTTAACCACTGAGCTATCCAGAAATCATCCCGTGCCAGGGTCATTCTTCACTCATATTTTAAGGCAGGGTCTATAATTGTACATTTGGCAGCAATAAGCCAACTACCGAGTCGAAGATGGCTGCGTTATCTGATAGCTCGTGATATTAATATAATCACACATTTGTAGCCGGCGATTTCCGCACGTCCATCATAGACTCTGCCTTAAAATATGAGTGAAGAATGACCCTGGGCACGGGACGATTCCTGGCTAGCTCAGTGGTTAGACCATTGGCGTACTAAGCCAAGGGTCCCGGGNTAGCTCAGTGGTTAGACCATTGGCGTACTAAGCCAAGGGTCCCGGGTTCGATTCCCGTATCCAAGTGTCATTTTTGAATTTTCAGAATTCTCTTTATTTTTGTATGATCGGCGTATTAATAAAGCAACAATATTAGCGAAAATACAAATTATAGCAAAATAGAGATTCAGATTCAGACGTAGAATAAGGTGAATTCTAAAATGGCCGCTCTAACAACTCTCGTATGCTAAAAGCGGGCATGTCTTTGTAACAAAATGAACCTTTTTTCACTAAGATTTTAGTTTATAAGTAATGAGACTAAAATATGATTCCAATTTCTTATTTGATTTAAATTTTAGCCTAAAATTATCTTTAGTAAAGAAGTTGATATGGAAAGTAGAATGATAATCCTCTTATAATAATAGCCAACCTTTTAAAATTCAGAGTTCAGCTCACAGACAATCAGCAGGGATATTAATTGACCGATTAGCCGGAGATTAGAAACACAAATACGCTCGAACCAGGAAACTAAACGAATCGCGGTTTTCTGCTTTATTGTGACCCCGAACTATAAATAGTGTTTTACAATTCTGTTTGGCTGTCTGTCTGTACTTGAGGCTACTCCCGAGATTGTTTACGGATTTTGGTCAAACCTGATATTCAGATGACATATTCATACGTCAAGGATCAAATCGTTATTTAAATGATAGCACTAAAACTAAGGGTAGTTTACCGACAGTTATGAAAGTTAGATAAACATACCAGAAAGAAGGGGTTTACGTTCGAATCTTAGTGGGGTTCATAAAAGAGGGAGTTCTCTATATGATTTATCACTATGGTTTTCCCCATCCTCTCGTCAGGATAATGCGGGTACAACCTAATGATCCATAACTCATAAATTAAGGTGGGGGGATACGGACCGCGAGAAAGGGGGAGTGTTCATGAAGTTTTCATAGCAAAACTTTTTTTTTGTCAAAAGAAACAACATATTGCTTCAGTAGAAATATAGAGTTTAATGTCACCTTGTGTATAACATTAAACAAAATGTTACCTATCGTCCAACACCTTAGCCCTGTCGGTAGCGTGTCTGGCTACTGAGCCAAGGGTACCGTGTTCGATTCACGACAGGGCCGAAAAATGTATCCTTGGTTAAATTTGAGTTTCCCCTGTTACAGTAGCAGTTGGCATGCGACTGGATGTTGTGTCTGTTCTAGATCTAAGTTTAGTCTGTAAGTCGAGTGATAAAGTGCAGGTTAAATACCTCGAATAAATGAAGGAAAAAGTTGTCATTACATTCCAGGACACTCTCGACAGATATAAAACAAATGTTGATATCACCGTGGGAAGAAAATTAAAATCTATATTTGTATTGTAGCAATATTTTATTTATTTTGGCAAAAAAAAAAAGTTAATACAAAAATACTCCCTTTTCTCGCGTCCCCTACAACCCCCACCTTAGATCGTTAAATAACCCTGGTGTTGAAACGTAGCCATAAATAATGTATCGAGGCCTAGCTTCGCACCTTACTACCCGTCCGGGCTATAAGTAATAGGACAGTCCAGAGGAAACGTACCAGCATTTGAATTGAGGAATTGGTAAACCATTTAAAATATCTCAGTGTACCCGGCCAAGATATGAACCCCTCCCCATCAAACCAGACTAGACGAAACATGTGTGATGTTTAGCTATCAAACCAGACAAAACGAAACATGTGTGATGTTTAGCTATCAAACCAGACAAAAC
>CABFWB010006775.1:8552-22732 GCA_902151455.1 Timema bartmani
ACTGCCTCTAATTCTCGTTACCAATCAAATCCCACCTTAAGTCACGTGAAGCTTTTCTAGTATTATTAGACACCCTGTTGTGAACGGAAAGGTGTCGGAAAAAAAAACAAAAACACCTTAGCAATCAAGTCATCACAACTCACAAGGCAATGAGAGAGGGGTATTTGCTTTTGGTCAAAGAGGGACGGTAGAAGGGGGGTGGGTTCTGGCCCCCTACCGAGTTCTATTCCCTTTCTCCTCCCTTAGTCTTATGCTTGAGTGAATAGAATTGGGGCAAGGAAGGGGAGGTTTGAGAGGGTTGAAGGGGGCAGGAGGGCACTTTGAAATTTCAACAAGGCGGGCGTTCCTCTCACGCTATATACTTCCGCGTCAACGGGCCCTTTAAAATGAATTTAACAAGATTATCACGAGCTTGACAAATGGTCGCCCATACATTACGATATAGAATGAGTTGAAACAAATTAAGGTCAGCAGATGGTGGAAAGATTATAGGACCCTACACGTGGGGAGCATAAAAAAAATACAAAATAATAGAATGCATAAATTATAATCCATCAACCAGCACCGTTTGGCGCGGGGTGGACAAAGGCGTCTGTCTCGTCTTGTCTGGTTCGCGGGTAACGGAGAGTTCCGGGTTTCAGTCCCAGCCGAGTTTACTAAGGTGTTTTGTTCCCCCGCTAAATGGTTCAACCAAACTCTCTTCGCGCAAATGCGGCTTCATTTACTCTCATTCAGACCTATCCGATTAGGAAGGAAGTGGCAATGTATACTGGAAAATCGTTCATTTGAATGTGATGAGACCAGTTCCAATCCGGATGGTCGGAATTCTGTATAATCCGTAAATTTGGGAAACTGTTAGGGATGTGAAAAAATAAATAAATGATACGGTGCACCACACAGACTTTCACTTTTATTTTAAAATAGAGACTTTTACTAAAAACTCTTAAGGTTTGTGAAACAAAATAAAATACATTGTAACAGAAGCACTCCGCCAACGAGCATAGATGAAATCATACACACTGTTACAGAAACAATGATACAATAAGAACATCTCTGTCCATCAAAGAGCATAGCAATAAATATTTCCATTTTCAAAGATCACCCCATAAAAATATAAATATTTGATTATAGCTAAAAAAACTATTGGTTTTAAATAAAATATTAATCTGAAATAAGGTTAGAGATATGATCAAAATGGGACATTTCTGCTTATATAAAGTAACTTCAAAGTCATTTTCATACTAAAATGAGGATTACAATTGGGTCTGTAATATTTAACTGTGCCTAGATACAAAATTTAATCAAAATCGTTAGAGCAGATATCGATAACATCTGTTTGATTTCTTTTTTCCCCTTCAGTAAACTAAAAGTAGTTTTAGGGTTAGATATCTAGTTCCAAAAACTCCACGGGGATACTTTATGAAAGCCCTAGGTACCAAATTTTAGTCCAATCGGTAAAATGGTTTCGACTCTAGGCCAAGTTACAGACACACAGAGAGCTGGGATCACGAAAACCAATTTTTCTGTTTCAGGGTGTCATGGAACGTCGAAATTTATCAAAATCTAAAGTTCGATTTTTGTTGACGATCACAACACCCCTCTCTCCGAGGGTCCGAAAGTAAACATTGGACGTATGCAATATGAAGTGGAGATTGCCTTATCGTAAAAAAATGTGCTTACACTATGAAGACTAACATGTGATATTTAGTTATAAAAAATGCAGAATAAGGACTCCGATTTGTTATTTTACAGGACATGATCGTAACCGGAGCTTTTCATTTAATTTCGAAAAGTTATTTTTTATTTTTTTTTAGCCGAAACGACTTTTCGGAGAAACCGGAATTTCGGATGAACGGGTCTCTAGTGTGGATATAATTATTATTTCGTTCAGCACAGCTCACATTAGCGTGGAGAGTTGATGGGAAAACAAAAGCGCTAACTCACGTGTGAATAACAACCATCCAGTGCAACCTGCCGAGATTCGAACCACAACTTCTCCTGCAGAGTCAATCCAATATATGGCAAACCCTGACAACTTAGACCACGCGACCATAGGTGTGGAGAGTTGATTAATATTTGAGTGCACTTTTACACAAATTATCCATTTCAGAACGTTACGGTTTGAGTATGTCATTAAATTGTGTCATGATGAGGTTGAGTTAGATTAACTCACTTATTTAATGACTTAACTGATCGTAATAGAAATATTATGTTGCAAAAAATCTACAATTACGCGCTTCGGTGGTCTAATAGTCTAAGTTGTCATTCTTGCCATAGACTGGACTGGACGGGGTGATCGGGGTTATAATCCCAGTCGGGTGAAGGTGGCTTTCCCTAAAGGGTTTTAACTCTTTCTCCAGGCAAATGTGGGTACACTTCCTCTCAATCCAACCACCTTCATTCATAACACATTACCGTAATTGTTTTAGAAATACTATCTAGGTTGATATTGATTTCGTTGTTTTTTAGCACCGTGCCTTACTTTCTGTTTAGATTATATGCTTATGTAGATCACTAACTACGCTAATGGTTATAAGAATTAGGAAGGTTGTATTCATAAGAAGTGTACCCGCATTTGTGTGAAGGGAGAGTGGAAAACCATTTTATAAAAACCAACCTCAGTACACCAGACCGAGATTCGAAACTCGATATCCCCGTCATCGTTAGTATATTCTACTACGTGAGTAGCACCTTACACCATGCGGCCACCGAAGCGGGTAGTTTGTATTCACATTAATTTTATGTACATGATTGTGTACCCTACAAAAGACTAACAGGAGTTCCCGGCATTGCCCGGGGTAGCCACGCAATGAATTATCCCGGGCGACGCTTTTGTTTGCTTCAAACAGACAGACAAAAAATCTTCGTTTTATTTCTTCCAAAGCAGTTTTTAATAAATTTAAATATATATTATATACATACATGTAAAATAAAAATTTTAAATTCCAGCCTTGAGGGGTGCACAAGTTAGTGCACAGGGGCTACTATTTTTTAAATTTCAGCCCTCTGCGTGCGGTAGATATCGCGCAACGCTCTTTACAGACAAACAAACTCTTCATTTTATTAACATAGAGAGAAGATCTTATCATTAGATAATTTACCCAAGGAGAGCACATTTAATACTACTATAATATTAACTGATTGATTAGAAAGTATACGTTAACCTCACTTCTCCGTTTAGCTATTTTTAAAACAGTAATGTACTACTTTCCAATTAATATTTTAATCAGTCACGGGATCTCGTTACTGACCCCCCCCCCGGACAGGCGGGCACAACATGTAGGGGTGAAGTGTGGTATTCGAACAAGCAGATGACACGTGTCACGAGCTCTCGTCACACGTCGTGTCAAGCCCTCAGACGACACGTGGCACTGTCATTCGTCGCGTCGCGCTTTGCTGTCGCGCCTCAATATTATGTCATCATATCACTTCATGTTCATGTTTAAATGTCATCCGGGTCTGTTAGGTTTTTATAGGAGGAACAAAACATGGATAGTCTGGGGGGATAGAAACGTGGATAGTGTGGTTGATAGCCTGGTGGATATCTTGGAGAAAACTGTGGATACTTTGGTGGATAGAATCTTGGATAGTCTGGTGGATAGTTTAGTTAAGGATAGGAACGTAGAAACGTAGAAACGTAGATATTCTTGTGGGTAGAATCTTGGATAGTCTAAGGATAGGAACTTGGATAGTCTCGGGATTAGAAACGTGGATATCCCTGTGGGTAGAATCTTGGATAGTCTGGTGGGTATCTTGGGGGATAGAAACGTGGTTATTATGGGGGATAGAATCTTAGATAGTTTGGCGGATAGAAACTTGGATAGTCTGGTTGATATTTTGGGGGATAGCTTACCTTGCTTGTTTCCACTATGATGCAGCTTACAAAGTTAAGAGTGTTAGCTTTCACCGTAAACGGAGTGTACATAAAACGTAGTAATTATTGCGACGTTCTTAGAAGTAAGGATGGATCTCCTTGTATCTAATTTGCTTCTCTGGGACAGAAACACCCAACATCAACAAACCGGTGTAATTAACGACGGTTTAGTAAACATGAATCTCTGTATGAATCAGAAACTTGACTGTTAACATCATTCTTAATGAGACGTCGAGTATCTTGAGGGGAAAATAAAAAGTATCCCGTAACGCAAAATAAAGTTTACTCCATGTCAAGTTTCACAAGACAAGCTTCGTTTTCACGTTTATTTTGATGAAAAAATTTAATATGATACGGATTTTGAAAATAAAATAAAACTGATTACTAAAAATCAGTATAGTAAGAGCCGTAGCCAGAAGTAAATTAACAAACCAAAATCAACTTTGTCGCTTGTTCAAATTACAGAATTTTTGGTAAAGCCCAGCGTAAGCCTAAACTCCAGCCCACAATCAAGCCATACCGACCGAGCGGCCGCCATCGTGTTTTTTTAAACAGCGTCTTATTATCATTATTATTATTATTATTATTTAGCATCGCGTCTTACTACCCGTTCGGCTTGTACGCCTATGTGTTAATTACACTAATATGTTAGGGATTAGAAAGGTTTAATTTAGAAAAAGTGTACATTCACATTTGCATGGAAAACAATTTAGGGAAAACCACCCCCAATACACCCGATCGGAATCGAACCTCAATATCCACGTCTTCGGCAGTCTAGTCTATTGCGAGAATAGCGCCTTAGACCATGCGGACACCAAAGCGGGTCCACCGTCTGTTGGTGAAGATAGTACCAATTTCTGTGGACAGAGGGTGTCATGTGGTCGGCACAACGAAACCTCCGGCCGTTAATCACAGTTTTCTAGACCGGAGCCGCTACCTTTTCATTCACATAGCGTTAGCGTAAGTAATATAAATAAAATAAAATAAGATGAGATTAATATAAAATAAACATTACTCTAATTTTTTTAGTGAGAGCAGCGTTATCGAATAAGTCTTTTTGGTTCCGCAGGTGACAGCTACCATAAGCTTTGCCGTTTGTATAATCCAGTGGTTCCCAGCCTGGGAGTCGCGATTCTTGTTGAGGTTACAGCTTTATATTTACTTTTTAAAGTGTTAACGATTATAGGAAGGTGAAAAATTCAAATAGAAATGTAAGCTGTTAGAATAATAAAAACTGTCAAGTTACTGTTTAGGTTTATTTTGATTACTCAACTCTGAAAATTGCTTACTGACTTAGTTTACTGTTGCAGTTTCATGTCTAGGCGAGTGGCACTGTCGCATAGCTCCCAAAATACCCACCTGGGCTCGTTGATTTTCTTTTGAAACATCTTAGTAGCATTCGTTTATTCATTAAATAAGAAATTTATAATAATTCAAACGCGGGTTCACTTTCTTTATATTCAACCTTATCAATTTCTAACCTATTAGTGTAAATAGTAAATAAGCGTATAGCCCGAACGGGTTGTAAGACGCGGTGCTAAGTACTTTTATTATTATTATTGTTATTATTATTGTTATTATTATTATTATTGTTATTATTATTATTAAATTAAGCACGTGGAATTACTGTAAAGCTCATTTGGTTTGTCGTTGATGTCAAGATTCAGATTCCAACCGAAGGTACTTGGGGTGATTTTTCCAAAATGGTTCACCCCTTTTCCTTCCACGCAAATAAAATTACATTTTATATAAATTATACTTACACTACAAGTGTAAATAAATACGGATATTCCGGACAGGTAATAGGATTTTATTGAAAATAATAATTTAAAAAAAGGGCATGACCGCTTGTAGGTTGTCAAGGAGTCGCGATGATCTTAAAGACGAGAATTGGGGTCGAACCCTGCAAAATATTGAAAACCACTGGTATAACCAAACCTAACCTAATCTAACCTAACCTAGTCGACACAGCCTTACCCACCTTGGAGACCGCTACTGAGGAGCAGTGTTTCTTAAATGTAGTCCTCGGCTGCCTACCAAGTTGTCCACAGGAGTCAAATAAGTTTAGTAATAATAATAATAATAATAATAATAATAATAATAATAATAGATTAAATAATGTTGATCATATATAAAACGAAACAAAATTTGTAGTGTAAGCAATTAAATATTATATAACCTATCTACTTCCTCGGTAGACACAAGTCACATAGAAAAATAAATATGTACCAACTTAATTAAGTCAACAAATCTCAACAATACTATTTACCAAAAACTATAAGGTCCAAAATGATTTTAAAAAAATCAAACACATTATTAATTCAATGTAATTTTAATTATTTTCAACATTTAACTTAATATAATTTTAATTTTTGTATTTTATTTATAGTCCTAAAAATGTAGTTGGCTAAAAATAAAAATAATGTTTTATCTGAATAATTGTCCCCTTACTCTCAGAACCCCGATGGTCCTCCATCACCCAAACTTAGAGAAACATTACTGTAGAGGACGAGAGAGGTCTATTTATTTGGAACAGAGCATACAATAACTAAGGACGCTCACCTTCATCTCCCAAATTCTCTCTATGTGAAACATTATGAGATCAAAATGTATGCCCTCAATAACTCAGGATGAAGTTATTGCAAACCATGCCTTAATTTGGCGTTGTGTAAATCTTCTACCTCCGGCGAACATTCGACTACAACGCTGCGGCTTGGAAGTAAAGGGCACTAAAGTCATCTTAAGCAGTTCATAGAAAGCCAATTATTGTATTCATTTTTTATCTTTTTTATTAAGTCATAAAACTTTGAATTTACCATTTACAATCTACAAGGAAAAAAGTGAATGTTTTATAATTGTAATTACTAAAGGTTTCGTAAATAGGGTAAGGGTATAAAAGGCGGGGGAACTCTGGCTCAGGACTGCAGTCGGAGGACGGGAGGCCCCAACAACACATCCTACATGCAGGACAAAAGGAAGAACTTGAAACTACAGATCAGCCTGGTCAAGTCACCGACTCCCGAGCAGCAAGAGGAGACGCCACAGGCCGTGGAACCCTCATCGGAGCCTGACTCCATCGCATATTCGCTATCGGAACTAGAATCTCTACCTTCAGAGAGCAGCCCGGAAAGGACTCCGGTAAAATCAGACAACGAAGCTAGGGGCAGCTTCACATCGCCATCATCCATAGCGACACCCGAACTTCTGGCTCAACCAAATTTCGGCTATATCACGAGATTAGCGACACAAGCACCTCGGACGATCTACAAGCAACGACACCCGAGGGAGATGACAAACCCGGACTTCGCAGCCGAATTCCGAAACCTCCAGGACACAGTCGCATCGATGGAGGAGAGATTCCGGAACATTGCAGACCGATTTGGACAAACAAGTCAGGATGCTCCGACCCAGGCTGTTGGGGAACAGAATCCTTCTACGGCAGCCATCCCGGGGACCTCGCTTGCAGAGACGCCAACACCGGTAGAAGCCTGGGCATCCCTGGGAACCGTGGCCACGCCGCAGCTTGCAGGCACAGACAACCAGGCACTAAGACTGGCCTTGGCCCTGAAAGCCAAGCTCCTGGAACTCCAGCCAGGACGCGACGCCCACGAAGCCAGGTTCCTGACAGGACTGATGGAACACTACCCAGCAATGGCCCCAGCAGCGAAGCAGAAGCTCCTGCATAGACTAAACATGATCTACATCGCAGTCACCAAGAACTGGACAGAGGCCATCGCAGCATCGGGGGACGGTGGATCTCCAGCGATCTATCCACCGAACTACCAGCCACCAGTCGCCCAGACGATCGTATACAGGGACAGACCTCAGCCCCGGGCTCCCCGAGGAAGAGGACAACGAAGAGCCAAGTAACGCAGTTTTGGACGCGTCTTCACCTAGAACTCCGAGTCCCTTGGGTTCTACGAGGAAGGGATCACCCACTGACGAGACGCCAAATCAAGACCTTAGGTTTAGAAAACTTGTATCTGTAATTCTTGTATGCTTTTCATCTAATAAAGTAATGGGCCCTAAAAGAAGCCCGGGTAACCTTCCGCCCTTCGGCTCGTCCTGCCGGACTTTCCCTGCCTCTTTGTACCGTTGAGCCCTACCAGGGCGCAAGGGTATAAAAGGCGGGGGAACTCTGGCTCAGGACTGCAGTCGGAGGACGGGAGGCCCCAACAACACAGCATAGCGTGCAAAGGTTTCAACCATGACGCGTATAGCCAAGACGCCTCCTAGTGCAGAGAACATAGCAAGAGTGTACAACGAAGCGGGACTGCCGCCCCCAATACAGCCGGAAGACTTGGACAACGAGGATGACTTCCTCTGGCAGGCGCTTCAGGACGACCCCTGGTTCAGGGACGTCGCCCCCGCCACCTGGGACGACATCTTGGCGGACCCCGATTAGCATCTCCTGGACCTGGACCACCAGGAGGACACAGTGGACACCGAGGACCTGCCAACGTTCCAGGAACTCGAGACGTGGTGCGCCGAGGCAGCAAGGACACCACCTATACAGCCATTCCAAGGGGACACTTTGGCCCAATTAGTCCAGGAGCTCGGAATCAACATTATAGAGGACGAGGAAGAAGAGCCGCCCATCAGACCGGCACCATTGGAGGGAAACCGCGACTCAGCCCCGCCGGACGATCTAATAGACGACCAGGAGGCCGACAATGCCTCGCCTTCGCCGATCATCCGGGCCGGGGTGCCCGTAGTATGGGATACGGAGGCACCTGCGTACGCGGACATCAGGCAGCTCACATACGGCGGCATGGCGGTGGACACCATCGGCCCAGTCATCGTTAGAGGGATCCCAGTGTTCCGGAACTTAAAAGACGGCATCGAACTGCCAAGGCCGCTGGACGCCCCCCACGTCTTTCAGAAGACCCGGGCATCAAGCCTCATGGATAGCGTGATCGATGACTGGCACCAGAACGGGCTCATCAGAGAAGACGCATGTGTGGACGCTTTTCCTCTATACCTCATCCCAAAACGTGATCGACGAATCCGAGTCATCCAGGACTACTCCCAATGGACCCCCTTCATCAACACACCGCGGTTTAGTCTGGTCAGCGCCGGGATTGCCCTCAGCCGAATCCCTCATGAGGCATGGCTAATCAAGACTGATCTCAAGAACGGTTTTTACCAACTACCGATATCCAGGGACACCCAGAGATTCTGCGGGATCTACTACAAGGGCCGGAAATTATGCTGCACGTGACTGCCCATGGGGCATTCGCTCGCCCCAGCCAAGATGCAGAGAGCTATGGAAGAGGCCTGCGGAGTAGTTCGCCAACTGTTGCCGAGCGTCTCCTCAATAACTTATCTCGACGATTTGCTGTTCTATAGCTCCGATCCAGAACAGCTCGAGGAGGTCCCGCAGATCTTGGGAGAAATGGGTCTCACACTCAACTGGGAGAAGTCGTGCACCACACCGGCCAGGCGAATCGACTATCTGGGGTTCATCGTGGACACAGTGGCCCGAAACAACTCAAGGAGGTCCCGCAGATCTTGGGAGAAATGGGTCTCACACTCAACCGGGAGAAGTCATGCACCACACCGGCCAGACGAATCGACTACCTGGGGTTCACCGTGGACACAGTGGCCCGGACACTCACGATCACGCCCGGAGCCTCGGCAAAAGCCCAGGAACTATGTCGCCAAGTCCCGCTGCTCAACGAGGCAGACCGGCAACGAGTCGCGGGATACATCGCATGGATCGCCCACAACTTAAAGTGGCCCGCATACGCCACCGCCCAAATCTTCAGGGGGTCCGGGGCCTGGGCCCTCAGGTTCCTGCAAAACAGGCCGTGGACCTCCTGTAGGTGGGCGGAGGACGAGAGAGAATACAACCAGCCAGTAGCCACAGCCTTCAGCGATGCCACACCGAACACCATGGCGGGATTCACCATGCAGCCACCGAGGGCGTGGTACGCCAGGACAACAGAAACACTCGAGATCAACAAGAGCGAAGTCATGGCCGCACTCATCACCCTCGCGTGGCTGCAGGGGAGACACCCCGACTGTCAACTCAGACTAGGGACGGACAACTGCACAGTGCTACATACAGCCCTGAACGGCAAGGGTCTCATCTTCTCCGACCCTAGGATAAGAGCGACGCATGCGAAAATCATGCACCGTCTGAGGAACACCAAGGTCGAAATCTTCTGGGTCTCCAGCGAGACGAATCCAGCAGACAGGACATCACGGCTCCTGATCCAGGGAGAACTAAGGGACGTAGTAGAGGGAGAGCTGTTCCGCTGAAGTTCAACTTATCTCTACTTTGTCCGCTCTGCCCGAGATGCTCGGCACAGGAGAACCAATCAAATATCAGAACCAGCCAACTCAAATCAGTGCGCATGCGCATTTGACAACGCATGCGCTCTGCAACCAGAAGCTAGCAGACAGCTTTGTTGGCCTTTGTGAGGGGATTTGAAATAACCCACTGATGGAAAGTGTGTGCAACCATGTATTGGATTGTGTCAAGACACAGCATTATAATTTGAAAACATCCATCGGGAGAATGATCTAAAATATATGTATATCCATTAGAAAACAAAATATGTTGATAATCGGCTGTTTTAAGTTAGCGTTGCAATACATCATGGGTTAACATACAGCGTGTGAATTGCTGCGCCAGTGAGGCAGATTCTGCTTTCTATTTTTGGCGAACGTGTGAATCAAGCTTAAGGCGTCACTCTCGCAATACACTGGACCAACAATGACCTTGAGGCGTGAGAACATTTCCTTTTACCACATTTATATTGGAAGTAAAAACTATGTTAGGTCTACAGAAGTTGAACATTTATTATTATATTAGATAACGTAGCTATACTTTACTCATTCCTACCTCATTAGTTCAATTAAATGCAGATAGCACGATGTAATTATTTTTTTCGTGACTCGCGTCTTAGCCTACTACCCATCCTAATTATCCGCATATTCACGCTAGTGAGGTAGAGATGAGAAAGGTAGAATTTAGGAGAAATACACCCTCAAAAAACCACCCTCATATCACCCAGTCTAGATTCGTACCCCGCGATTACTACGTCACCATCGAAACCAGACTAGACGAGACTGGCACCTCTGTCCGCATGCCCACCGGTGCGGATCACGTACAGAATCCAAATCGCGATATCCTGATGGGTGGAAGTTGAAGGGAGATAGCAAATCTCTGACATTTTTCTTCACACCGATTTTTTTTTAAATATAATTTCTCTGTCGTTGACAGACTAATTAAGATTTTTTTAAAAATATTTGTTTTAGCCTGCTCATTTACCCCTTCTTGCCCTTCATCAAAATTTATTTTAATGTAATTTCCAACACAACCCTTTTCATCCACGCTCACTCCTCCCCTACCCGCTCCTATCCCATATATATTATCTTCTTAATATATATAATTCTTCTGCACGTGTGTATGTCACTGAACTCCTCCTAAACGGCTGGACCGATTTTGATGAAATTTTTTGTTTGTGTTTGAGTGGGTCCGTGGATGGTTTAGATTCACAATTGGACCCGGTAGGTGGCGCTGCAATCGGGTTCTAGGCATATTTTTTTTGGGGGGNTGACCGTTAAAACTTTCTGAAGACAAACACTGAATTTGTAATATTTGTGTAACTCACTAATTGGAGTTCATTGTGAATTTATAATTGTGATGATCACATAGTATTTGTTTTATTATCGAAATCAACTATGCCACCCAAACGAAAAGCCAACGTTCGGGCAGGACAACGTCTGTCGGGTCTGCTAGTGTATGTATATATATATATAACTGTGTCACGAATCTGTACAAAATCAACCTTTCTACGACGATCTCATAAGACCAGAGAGAAAAGCAAGCACATGAGACTCTCGACGGCGCACAAATCAAGTTACGACAACCACGCGCGGTGGTTGCCGGGTAGGAATGAAGGGGGTGGTGAGGAGAAGAAGGGAATACCCCTCCGCCTCCCTTTAGCGCTAAGTGGCGCAGAATTAGCGCCCGGTGCGATAACCGAGTTTCCCGCCAAATTGCCTCGGCTGCCGAAGCGAGCCACTCTCGATGAACCAGTCAATTTGCCGCCTCTTCAGCGGAAAGTTCGTTAACGGTATTACTACCCGGCGGCGATGACGTCACTAGGTCATAAGAGGGATTAAGTTTTTTTTAAATGCTATGAAAAATAATCCATGATGGCTCGGAAGAATGTTTTTCACAAGAATACAGCATGTACCCATATCGATGGTCACCCGGTCTAAGGAGTCAGGATCGTAATAAACTGTATGACCGGTCACAAAGGGAAAACTGTAAGGAGGGAGGGGGGAGTTTCCAATACTTGGTTTTCCCATCCTCTTCCCGTGTAAATACGGGCGCACATTCCCTAAGCTACCTTCCTCTTCTATTCATCATAGATTAAACCGTTAAGAAAATAAATATCGTTGCTTAATAAACCAAATATTTATCCAGCATAAGCAAAGAGTTTAGTTTTCTTCACGTGGTGACCTCAACAGTTGTTGAGTATCTGTCAAGGGTGTCCTGGAATTTAATGACAACTTTTTATCTTCATTTAAAAAGTTTCTCATCTAATGCCGCTATGTTCATGACAGATATTCAACAACTGTTGATATCACCATGTGAAGAAAACTAAATTATATGTTTCTACTGGAGGAGTGTATTATTTATTTTGCCGGAAAAAAAAATATTGTTTGCTATAAAAACTGAAAGAACACTGACCGTTTTTCGCACCCCCGTCCATCCGACTGTCAGGGTTCAAATCCTGGCCGGGTGCATTGGTAGTATAACAGCAGTTTTAAACATATAATCTGATCTGTATTTTTTCCATCCTCTCTCCAGGCTAAAGCGAATTCCTTTCTTCTTCATAAGCCACCTACTCTATATACTTACCTATTAAATTAAGTCGCGTTTGAAGTAGGCCTACAACTAGAATAACTTTGAGGGAGTGGTGATAATTTAAAAAAAGTATTTTGTCAAAATTATTTAGAAAAGATCATCAATTAAAAAAAAAGTACATCCATTTTTCTTCCCGTTATCCCCCTGCCACGCCAGTTTTTGGAGCGGTAGTATCTTTGTGGTACCACTAACTTTACTTTTGACATAAATGGCCAATAATGTCTAAAACTGTTAGGATCTATTCACGTATACTATTTATTCCCTTTTTTTTTTACCTTTCTCCTTTCTCTCCCTTCCACATCAATGTTTGCTGTAGTAACACCTTTTTGACACTATTAACTTTAATTTTGAACGTTTTGATCTAGTTTGATATCCTCATTTACGTGTCAGGTTATGCAAATCAGGCAACATTTCCTCTGCCACCCCCAAGCACCCTACTCCACTCAGGGGTCCTTTCTCCTTTCTTAACCATTTTCCTACGAATTATGCTGCAACTTTCCCTCATTTTAACTTCTCATCGGCTACTCATCCAAATACCCGTAGCAGTGTATTCTCCTCTCCACTTCCTCCACCCTCTCTGCCCATCCTCTTACACATCGCTAAAGATGTGAGGTGGTTTTTCATTCACATTTCAGACGGACTATCGCTCATGAACCCATAATGTAAAGGTTTTTCCATGATCTTTACAGGCGAATACTAGTGCACTTTACAAACCCAAATGCACAATAACTTACGGGCGTCACAACACAACAACTAAACCCCCTAGCGGAAAACCCCCTTCAACGTCCTGATCTTGACCCCAGCCACATCCCCATCCTCCTCCTCTCCTACCCTCTACAACTCAACCCCCATACCCTTCACCTATTCTTCCATCCTTCAAAACGTAACGACCAAACTTAGATCCGGAAAACTATGCTAATACTATTAAATTGTTTTCAAAGTTTAGGCGTAAAGCACCGGGAGTGCAAAGCTGTGCAAGCATGCGTGTACAACAGGTTGCATAGGAGCTAGGCGCGCAGCACTACATTATGTAATAATGGCAAGCACTTTCTGTGATGAAGGATCCTTAATGATGACTCTCAGAACGTATTCAAATGTCTAGATGGACTGGTGTGTTGTTTACTATTAATTGTGGTATGTTCTGCTGCCGTGCTCCAAGATGTAGAGGTGTGTAGTCCCGCGCGCCTAACTCTCATGCAACCTGTTGTACACGCATGCTCAAATAGCCATGTTCTCCCGGCGCTGTACGCTGAAACATTGAAAGCAACTTAATGGTATTAGCATAGTTTTCCGAATGTAAGTGTATAGGGTTTTTGTATTACTTTTGGTTCAACAAACAAACTATACATGTGCAGCTTGGGCTATGAGTTTCCGAACACCCTGTATATATATATATATATATATATATACAGGATATGT
>CABFWB010006776.1:0-21744 GCA_902151455.1 Timema bartmani
GCTCGATCACGGAGCTATAAAAAAACCAATTATACATCAAACATTACAATAGCATTATAATAGGCGCCCAACGCGCGACCTAAATATAATAATTGGCGCTCGATCACGGAGCTATAAATACCAGTTATATCAACAAACATTCAATTTAATCAGAATAGGTCCCCAATCGCGGGAGTTATAGCGTCCAATTACCGATATCGTTACAGTAGTAATAAAATAAATTGATAAAAATCACATCTAAAATTAGAATATACACAGTAAGCAGAATATTATTTTTTTGCTTTAAACCATATATATCTATACAATACCAATTAATTATTAATAAAAATATAAATATATATTAATATTTTATTTAATAGTTAATGTTAGAAACTATAGGCCTATAGATATATAATTAATATTATAAATAACTATATAATTAATGTTATAAATTATATATGTAATTAATATTAGAGATTATATATATATATACAACTATACTAACAATATAGTAAAATATTATCAATGTTGACCAAAGAGAATATATATATATAGATATTTTACATCCATTACTGTCTCCAGCATATTTTTTATTCAACCATATATTTTCCACTAACGGCTTGCTAGGCCTTTCGTAGCTTCATATGTCTTATAATATAACTTAAGACTAGGACAGGCACAACATGCAGTCCCCAGCCGTTAGTTTATCACTGTGAAAGGGTAAAAACACATTTCACCAACTATAAATGTTTAGCCATTCCAGTAATCAAACGCAGTACGCTAAGCTCAGAAGACAAACACGCTATCGACTGAGCTAAGGTGTCAGATATAATTATATATATTATAATTCTGTTAGCAAGGATATTTATAAATATGTTTATTTGGTAACATTGATAATATTTTACTATTTTATTGGTGTTATTTATCAAATGTGACAGCTTCGTGTGAATACGTGACAGTAGATCTAATATCATTTCTAGCTGTCAGTTAAGGAAGGTCCTTCCTTTAAACATTGGGCTGTACATATGTACTGTATATACTGTTGTTTTTATAGTCGCTTCTTTTTACCCATATGGGCAATCCGTATATTATACCGGTGGAGTAGGAAAGAGGAAGGTAGAATTTAGAGGATATGTGACCGTATTTTGACGGAGGGAGAGAGGAAAAACTTTTAGTAAAAATAACCCTTGCTACACTAACCCGGGATTTAAACCCTGAAATCACATAATATATTATACATGCTTGATTATGCATAGCGTTTCCACCAGTGTACGTTATTTAGTAGTTTTTTTTTAAAAATAGATTAAAAATATTTTCAAATTTAAATATGAATGTTTGAATGCTATGTATGTTTTAGGCACGTCTTATGAATGGTCAAAATTAATAACATTTGTGTAGAACGTGCTAATATATGTATAGTTTTAAATTGAATGGCTACATATTTTTTAATTTCGTTAAAATTGTTGATTTACAACTCAAATTTGCAGACGCTCTAAAACACACAACCAGTAGAATGAGTTTAACTTTAGTTTGTAAGTTTATGGCTGGTATGAATCTTAGCTCATAAATAACATTTTAAATCTTAAAATATGGATACATATCCTTTATAAAATACAATTTAAAACATAATAATAGTAATAATAATAATACTTAGCACCGTGTCTAACTACCCGTTTGGGCTATACGCTTAAGTACTAATTACACTAATGGGTTAGGAATTGGGAAGGTTGAATTAAGAGGAAGTGAACCCGCATTTGCGTGGAGGGAAAGTGGAAAACAATTTAGGGGAAAAAACCGTTCACCAGACCAAGATTAGAACCTCGATCTCCCCGTCCTCGGCAGTCTAGCTTAGCACGAAACTAGCGCGTTATTTAACTACACCACCGAGGCAGGTAATTTAAAACACAGTGAGTCAAAATCTACATAGGTGGGTGATGGACTAAATGTTAGACTCATTTAGTCTGGTTTGCTGAAAATCCTAGATGGGTGTATTGGGAAAGTTTATTCTTAAATGATTTCCCACTCTTCTTCTTCACAAATGATGATACATTTTCTATCAAATGTTACCTTACCTACCACGTTAGTTTTTATTAAAATGCGTATAAACCGGATGGGTAGTGAGACGTGGTTAAAATAAATGTTAAATGTCTAATTTTAGATGTAGTGTTTGTAATTCATGCCTAAGATATGTTTTGACTAACCGTGCCCAGAGGATATTGTCAGGGAGCCATTGAAGGAACCTTGACACTTCAAATAGTTTCTAAATTTCCTTTCATATATCTGCACGTCAAGCCGCGTGATCTGCAGCTGTTTCTTTTGACAGATTTAATAAAAGTGACCTTTGGTCAATGTTGGCAGCTCAACATTTGTTTTGTTTATCTTCTGAAACATGGATTACTAAACTTTAGGAGGTTCTCTGACACATTTCATATGAAAGCAGACTTCCAACAAAGTCACCTTTGATTAAACATTTTGTTTCTCGGTTAAATAATACAAGTAATCTGTACAATCTACCTATAATGCACGTTTTTAACGGACTTGTAGGCCTATTTCTATTTGACCAGGTATTTGATTTATTTAGCCCTTTAATATTTTAGGACCCACTTCGTTGGCCACATGGTCTAAGGTGCTACTCGAAACAGAATAGACTGCCAAGGACGTGAAGATTGGGGTTCGAACTCGGTCGGGTGTACAGTACATAAGGTGGTATTTCCTAAACGGTTTTTCACTCTCCCTCCACGCAAATTCGGTTACACTTCCTCTAAGCTCAAACTTTATAATCCCAAACGCGATGCCCAAAAAAAATTTGAGAACCCATTTCAGTGTTCAAATGGGGTCTACGTGGGAGTAGGAAAGCGAGCTAAGGCCAGTGGTTTTGATCTTTTTATAGAAAAACTTTTTTTTTTCCAAAGTAAAGCGAATATTGATCCAGTTGAAACGTAGAATTTATTTTTCTTCCCATGGTGACATAAAAAGTATCATGAGCATAGCGGCATTAGATGAAAAAATTTTTTAAATGAGGAGAAAAAGTTGTCATAAAATTCCAGGACACCCTCAACAGGTATTCAAACATCTGTTGATATCACCATGTGAAGAAAATTAAATTCTCCGTGTTCATACTGGAATATTATTTAATTTATTTTGACCAAAAAAGGTTTTGATATAAAAACTGTCAAAACACTCCCCTTAACTCGTGTTCCCTACATCCTGTTATGAAATAGATCTTCATTTCACAATAATTCAAATCAAAAGTTCCAAGTCTTAATATATTTCAAATTAATTAATAGTTTCAGAACATAAAACTAAATGCATCAAAGTGTGTTAGGAAATCTCCTCACCCACTTGGATGATCTTTTTTTTTTTTACGAATATTTGACGTCATCTTATATTTCCACATTGTTTAAAGCATCCCCCACACCCGTATCGCAAAAACTTGTGAAATATAACCACTTCAAGAATACTTTCTTTCTCTCTCCCTCCCTTCTAGAACATTATGGAACCTACAGAAAGATAGAAGCTACTAGAATAATTTCTTGCTAAATATAAACTAAAAAAGAAGGCTCCTTTCTTCAGTCGTTCTATAACCTTACAAAGGAAAGTTCCGCTTCTCATTAATCTAAAATTTTCTCTCCTCAAACAACCTTACTGCAGAGCGGTCCACGAAAGTTTAATCTCTGATTTTCATTCCTGTTCATAGCCTTACAAAGGAACGGTCCACAAAGGTGTAATCTCTCATTTTAATTCTGTTCACAACCTTACTACAGAACTGGCTGCGCTAAATCAATTCCAATTTTCAAATTCAGTACACGACGTTTTAAGCTGCCATATCGTGTGTGCAAATAAAATTATTCAAGATAAATTAATAAAAACAAGTTTTTACAAAATAACAAATTTTTCACCTATAATTAGCATTAAAACTGGACTTCAACCCAAGACTCCACAACAAGAAAGTATCCTTACAACTTGGTTTTGACAACGAGGAACTTCCAAAGAAGGACTCCTTAAAGAGCACGAAACTTTAACTCCACAATCAACACCTTAAGAGAATCACTTTTGCAATAGACTGAATAACCAATGACAGGGAGATTGGTATTCGAATCTTGGTTAGGTGTACCGAGGTTTTGTTTTTTTAAATAGTTTTACACTTTCCCTCCAAGAAAATGTGGGTACACTTCCTTTTTATTCTTCCTTACCCCCAGCACATTAGCGTACCTAGTTTATCTGTCAACAACCTAATTGGTTAGTGAGATGCGGTGACAGTTTCTATTATCTGCCCAGTAACAGTAGGTTATGACCCACTTCGGTGGTCGCATGGTGTAAGTCGCTACTCTCACAATAAACTAGACGGCTGGAGATGGTGAAATCGAGGTTCAATACCGGTAGGATGCACTGAGAGTGGTTTTCCCTAAATGGTTTTCCACTCTCCCCATACGCAAATGTGGGTGTACTTCCTTTAAATTAAACCTTCCTAATCCCCAACCCATCAAAATAATACATAGGCGTATAATCCGAACCCGTAGTAAAACGCCACGCTAAAAAACAACAGTAGGTTATGGTTTTGTTGGTTATGTGATCATTTATTTGAATTGGAAAATTTATTCGTTTTGAAATCCCCGTATTAGGCCTACCACCAGTTCGGTTCATCTGAAAACGTGTACTAATCTGGCAGCGAATTTAAAGGAAATGTACCAATATTTGCTTAAAGGGAGTGTTGACAATCATTAAGGAACAACACTCTAATTATACGTTGCTGGCATTCGAATCCCAACCTCCTCGTTTGAGGCAATACAGTTTGTTGCGACGGTGACGCCTTAGACCATTGGTTCCCGAGGTGATGCCAAGGGCCACGACGAGCCATCATCCCACCTGTCTCTTTAAGGTACGGCAGAAGGGAGCGCGAATATTCTTATAGTTTTTGTAGAGTTGAAACTTTTTGCCAAAATAAATCAAATATTTCTTCAGTAGCAACATAGAGTTTAGTTTTTTGAACATGCTAATATCCACAGATCTTGAATATCTGTAAAAGATGTCCTGGAATGGTATTAGGAATGGTATTATGGTAGAGGCGCCTCTGTTTACATATAGAGGGTAATTAAGATGTATTTACACATTTTACTTACCCCCTAAAATATCATCGTGTACCCCAGGTTGCCTTAAACCATTCGACGAACGAAGCGGTCCGTAGCCTAATTAGAATACGTGTACCACGGACGGGTGTGGTAAGACTCGTTGTAAATAAGAGTATAGCTATGAGGATATTCCAAATGGAGCACGGTAAATAAAATAAAGCTGTCATGTGTGAGAACCTTAACCTCCTCCTCTCAGTGGCCAGTTGGGGAAGTCATACTTGTTAGTTTCTCTGTCGTGTTTGTTTGTCTGTCTGACATCTTGATGATCCTAAGTGGAGCAGTGTACCACTTCCTAGACATACCCCATTCGACCAAGCACACACGAGAAACTGTTCCTTATTACCTCTCTCTCTCTCTCTCGACATAGAGTTCACTTCCTTATTTTGGTAAACAGTTCGCAGAGAACGCATATTATGACATGGCGCCTTTTCTTCTTATTTTCAAACCTTTTGGCCTGCTGAGCCTTTTACTCCCCTAAAATTATTGTGGAGTGCTAGAATTTAAAACTTTTAGTAATTGTATTCATACAAATGCACTGGTTCATTTAATGTTTGGTCATTAACAGCGTGCATCACTTGTCAATCATCTCTGTGATGCAGTCGGCTTGAACTCGTAAATTTACACTAACACTATTGCACGTGGATCATTTTTGATTAAACATTAATGGAGATAAAGAGATAGTAGATGTTCCTAATACTGAACATTGTTGAAATATTAAATGATATTTGGATGAAAACTGCATCGAAAATGCCATTTTTGACTACTTTATAATGGTTTCGGGTGACCTGGTGGTTAAGGGGTAAGGTGCTAGATTTCTGTGCTGGGGGTCCGGGGTTCAATCCTTGATCCCGGCACAGATTTATCGGATTACCAAACCCTTCCTTCACCTCTGATAAGACGTGAATTACTCATAAATTGTGAATGTGTGGAATGCCAGATCTCCACCGTGGTTCGGATTCCACGTTAAACTGTAGGTCCTCCATTTCATCTCACAATCACCCTACCATTACACAATAGTGAAAGTGCGTATAACCCGAACGGGTAGTAAGACGCGGTGCTAATAATAATAATATAATGGTTTCACAGATAACCACTGTGCAAAAATCTTCATTTTGACAAAATAGGGGCAAATTGTCTTTGTTAACAAGAAACTTTGTCGCTATGTCCCTCACCGTCACCGCGGAAAATTTCTAGTACTCATTCAAATACGAATGCACTGCACACATTTCTGAAATGTCGTAGGCGTTTTCTTTTCGCTTTTACTCCCAAACCTCGCGCGAACCGGGAGCTGAGTTGGGCCTGCTATGATGAACGCTCTTAATAATTTGATAAACCATTATAATCATTTCATTTTCAACGTAGCGTAGTTTTATCTTTTTCTAAAACAGTTTTTTAAAGTGATCGTCGTGGCATTGTTGAACATTTTTGAAAATGTTTTTTAATATCTGGCTTAATAGAAGGCAGCTGGATTTGCATGTCCGTTTTTGCGTTTAATATGTATGTCACCCGTTTCGATGGCCACACGATTTAAAAGATATCACTCTTGCAGTAGACTGAACTGCCTATGACGAAGAGATCGTGGTTTGAATTTCGGTCGGGTGTATTGAGTTTTTCCAAAATTACTTATTTTTATCCCTCAACGCAAATGCGGGTGCACTTCATATAATTATAACCTTCCTGATCCCTAAAACCGTTAGTGTAATTAGTGTATAAGCGTATAGCCCGTACGAGTATTAATACCTGTGCTATATTTAAATGTCAATATTTTGTTTTGGTCTGAGTATAGATAAATCTATCCCCAAGAGAGAATCTTCTCTCCGGGAGCACCTGAAGGTGTTTCGGGATGTCTCTGCACTCTGAGGAGCACATTTTGAGAAACTCTGGTTTATATTACACGTTCTAAGCGCTGCGCTATTATTAACAAACGACTCACAAACTAGAGTCGGTGTGCTTGATGAAGAACCAATCTCACAGTTCAAAAAGTAATCTATTTTTATTCCATTCTTGCATTTATACAAATAAGGCGAGTATGTCTAAAGTAGAATCTAGAGGAAGTGCAACTACTTTTAAAGCAGGGAGGGTGAAAAAAAGTTTAGAATAAACTTCACTCAGTACACTCGGATGGAATTCGAACCCCTGACCTCCTTGCCACCTGCAAACAAGTATAGTCTGATTCCTTTCTTAGTTTAACCACTGGTTCAGTTTGGTAAGTTATTGATTTAGGTTTTTCCGAAATCCTGACTCAGACGATATTATCTCAGGTTCGATTCCTGACATGGCTGAAAAATAAATCAATGGTATAGTTAGAGTTTCCCCTTTCACAATGATAAATTGAAATCCGGGGAACTGTGTTCGGTGCCAAATCTAGAATTATTTCAGTTTGTAAGTCAGTTACTGACTTAATTGGTCTGTTTATAGATGCACATTACAGTCTACTTCCATATATTCAATAGGGATGTGCAAAACTCGAAAATATCTCGTCTTGAAAGTTAAGGATAAATGTCAAAAATTGGAGAAATTTGAAAATAATGAAAAAAAGCAAATAACTGCCCTATGAAATTTACAAACTAAACAAAGAATGTATTATTTCTAATAATACCGTGCAGACCCCAAAAACAGTCTTCATCAAGAAATGTTTTGGCTATAAATATTATTTTACAATATCAAACTTTGACATTATAAAACTGTTACACTACAAAATTAATGTATAAATAGTATACATTGCATCTATCACTACTTTATTAATTGCAATTAAAATGTGTTTATGCATAAGTCATACTTTAATAAGGGTTTGAATGGAGTATGGAGTTATTCAAAGAAAGAGCCAGACTAAGGGCCAGTTTCATAGTCAAATTTAGTACGCCTCAAGTTCGGCGCTATACTAAATACAAGACGTCACCTACCTGAAATAGAATGGAATGGGCCAGTTTCATATGCGAAACTGGCCCATTCCATTTTGGTCTAGGTAGGTGTCGTCCTGTATTTTTGTATCAACTCGCACTTTAGGCATGCTAAGTTTGACTATGAAACTGGCCCCAAATATTAAAAGGAACTTTAGCTCTCTATAAATTATATTGTTACTGTAATAGACATAATTTACATTTTTGTACTTTTTAAGGAAGTTTTCTCATTTCGTTCTCACGTATCGATATTTGTTCATATTCTAGTCTTGATATTGTCTCAAATTGAAAAAGTGGTTCTCGCACATGCCTATTATTCAACGCCAAATAATGCATGGTGTAATGTTAATTTTGATAGCTGGTGTAAATTTGTACAGCAGCAACAAAAAATATTTTACAATACTTTTCAATATGAGCTTCTCCGCTTGAAGCATTACATGTTCTAAATAATCTGTTCTCGAACTTTTAAATTCCTCCCTTTTGTTGAAATTATGCATTGGTGGAACTTTTAAAGGCCAGGATTATGATCTGACAGTAAGCAGATTCATCTAAATACATACAATTTTTATTGTAACACGTCTTGATTATGTTAAAATTAAAAACATGACATATCGGGGATTCAAATATCAAGCAGAGATACTTTGTCATCATGAGTGTAAATGCTATTACAAATGAGTAATAACATTCAGTTCTCAGAACTCACTTGGAAGAATAGTAATATCCTCGGTATTTTATAATTTCAGTTAAGGGGGTCACCTCGGTAAACGAAAAATTGCTGCGCAGACTTTGAACTTTAACGTAATATTTACTTCTACGATGAGTTATTTCAAAATATGGTTCACGCCAAAATAAAGTCGAAATATTCCATCAGGGCTCTTTATCCTTAGAGACACTATAGTTTGAGTTTTGTTATTAGAAAAAAAAAGTGTGGAAATATGATATAGCTCATTTTCAATGACCTATTAAGTATATTTGTGGAGCTATGAAACTTGGCTCAATGGTGAAGGGCTATATATTTAACCTTCCTTTAATACAAATATAAATAAATTGAAATAGTAATAAATAATTTATTTTTGAAAATTTAAATTTAAAAAATATTGTCCAAACAAATGTATTTATTTGAAAAGTGTTCATTGTGATTAACAAGATGAAATGTTTGTTTTTCTGAGGAAAACTTACTAAAGGCTAGTTTAATGAAATAATATTTTATAACATTTTGTTACAAGCTATTAATGCACATGAGAATTATTTTATAGCTGTGTACGTTAAGTCTTTTTAATGTAGTGTGTAACGTGTAAGCTACATTCCAATGTTAAATAAATATCTTTAGGTCCATGCTTGTAATATGCTATAACTAACTATGTATTATCTTATAAAGCTACATTCACGCCGGTCGAACAAGTCTGACGATCATGTTCGACGAACAAAATAAAACAGTAAACAATCCTAAAAGTTTCGACGAACAGTTTAAGTCAAACATTTTTGTCTGTTTACCAGTGAGTGATGACGGACGCAATGGGTGTTGCAGCGCGCCGTCGGCTAGCATGCATTTCGGCAGCTTATTTATTGATGACAAAATCCCCTACATGGTGGCAGAGACCTTAGCTTGGATGGAGACATGAATATAGTGGAGAAAACTTTCGGGTGCTTATTTACTTATTTTACCAGAATGTCGAATGGGGACTTTGAATTACTGATCTCCTTGACAGCCCAATAATTTAAAAAAAATGTATTTCCACAATCTTACCTCAACTATTGTGGCTCTCAGGGTCCATGAAGTTGGCCACCCCTGTATTATAGCATTTTGTAATAATTTTGTAAGCTTTGTCAACTTTGGATTTTTTTAGATTGCTTGGGCAATGGGAGAATGGTTTTTGGGGTTCTAAGACAGGACTGACGTTGATCAGTCACACTTTTATTATAATTACTAGTATCACTAGCACTATCATCATCATCATCATTTTTCAATACCAAAATAACCCTCACCCACTTGTGAGTTAGATGCAATGTAACTTCTTGACATAGTCATCCTCGGTTTGTTTTTGTCATTTAAAAAACGTAAATATTGTAGCCCCCTACCATGGCTTCTTATTTTCATTAGTACCCACCCCTGACTTAGTCTCAGCATTTATCGTATTTCTTCTTAATTGAGATATTCGAATGTCTATTTTATTTTGTACTTCTACAATGGTAGTACCCAGCTATGAAGCAATGCCCATCGTTCTTGTTTCAATACAGTTTGCTTTTGGGATCCCACAGCAGAATGTTTGATTACAATGTTTTTATTAAATTCACTGTTTTTTCATGGGTCCACAAATCCTCACTCATTGTTAACTTGTAAAATAAAAACACACAAATTACGAAACAACAGACACCGAAAACACGCAAAATAACACCTTATACGCGTGGCATTTCACAACTTTGTTTGCAGCTGACCGGAGGAAAAGTTCGCTCATAGGGCGAACAATTCCAGTGAACAAAATCCCTGCCCCCACCACTACTTTCAGCTTTGTTTGTAGAGCCGTCCACACCAAATGAACACCGAACACTGTTTGGTGAAATTCCAAAAAACCATGTTTGCCCGGTGTGGATGAGGCTTTAGTGAAACGTTTAATTAGTGGTATAGCTAGCTATAACCCAAGGTGTGGAGGATAGTTTGAAGAAAACGCACCCACATTACTGTAGAGAATGGAGGGAAAGAATACTTGTGTAAAACCATCTGGTATTCAAGCCACGCACTCACAGTTAATAGTAAGCAAGTTTGTTTCAGGTCAAACACTTTAAGGCGCGTCCACACTATGCCGCGGTTGGCCGTTAGCACTGCCAGGTTGGCAAAGCCGACTGCTGGCCTGCCGTCTACATCTAGTTGGCATTTAGTCGCACAATGTCTGCCAAGGAGGATTTACTTGTTGCTTCGGCTGCGTTCATAATCATTGAAAATTATGAAAAAATACGCAAACGGTGCAAACGACGGTTTTGGGTGCGTCCAAGGCTTCAAAGTAGAGCACAATACGGAACTAGTGACTTAATTAAGGATTTATTATTGGATGACGTAGACGAATTGAATCTCGAGTACAGATGTGGATGTGGTTTCAAAAACCTTTTTTCGTATGAAAAGTAGTGACTTTGAAGTTCTTCTGAATAAGATAGATCATATAATCAAGAATTAAGACACACCCTTCAGAAGATCTATTCCTCCAGATAAACGTCTTGCAGTTACTATGCGATTCTTAGCGACGGGAGATTCTTACCACTAGTTAGGTTACACGTTCAAGATTTCGAAGCAAATAATTTCAAACATCATCCCGATTGTTTGTGATGCAATTGTCAGCGTTTTACAGGATTACATCAAGGTAGGAAAAAACAAGATCTATTACAAATGAAAAATTTATTTAGTAAACATGTGTCTCAAGTTTATTACAACAAAAATAGAACGAAGAAAAGTCTTAAAGTCTAATTATAATTTTGAAGAGATGAGGTGGGAACTAGAGTGCCATCAAAATATTGTCCATAAAGTCACTGCCCGTTAGCGAATGTGCAGATGGCGTGGGGCTTATTAGAGATTGTGGAGAGGTCGTTTGTATTCGTCCGGAATAAGACGGCTGCTCAAAATGTTGGTTTGAATTGGGACATACAGGTGCCATAGAGACAGAAAATTGTTGCTGTGTATAGTTCGGTATCGGGTAAAAAGGCTGTGAGTAAGCTGCACTCAATGGGTTGCCGTTGTCATACTTACCCATTTCAGCTTCAAAGAGAATATTGCTAGTTAGGTGTTTTACTATTGTTTGTGCATTTGACGATGGAAGGTCTCTAATACGCAGTCCAACTTGATCTCCAAAATACTTGTACTGGTCTGTCACTGTTGCATTACGTCCTTGAATCTCTCTCATAATGGAAAGATCTTCTTCTGTAGCTGAAGTCTTTTGTTTCTTTTGCGAGCCTGGTCGAGCAGAGGGTGACTTTGGCAACCTTTTATTTCGGTTTTCCCCGCTTCCAGATGCATCTTTACTAGCCACTTGGTCCTGGTTGACATTCTGAGTCTCGTCTTCAATAATATCTTCATTCACAGTTGTATTCAGATCCTAAAAAACCAAGAAAGATTTGTGATTAGATAGGGAGGTAACAGGGACTTATTGTAAATTTAAGAAAACTGCAAGATTGTTATTAATTTGTTTCAGATGCCACAAAATGAAGCTGAGTGGAACATTATTGCAAAGGAGTTCAATGATAAGTGGAATTTCCCAAACTGTGTTGGAGCCTTTGATGGGAAGCATATCACTTTGCAATCACCAATTAATAGTGGTACCGAATATTTTAACTACAAGGGGTTCTTTAGTATAGTCCTCTTTGCGGTGGTAGATGCAAACTACAACTTCATTTATGCAAATGTTGGTTGCCAAGGAAGGATATCAGACGGAGGTGTGTTTAGTCAAACAACATTCAAAGAATGCCTTAAGAATAACACAATGCATCTCTCTCCCCCTAGTGCACTTCCTGGAAGAAACAATACAACACCGTTTGTTTTTGTGGCAGATGATGCTTTTCCTTTGTCAAAAAACATTATGAAACCATTTCCAGGAGCTCAAATAAAGGGTTCCAAACAAAGAGTGTTTAACTATCGGTTAAGCAGTACACGTAGAGTGTCTGAGAATGCATTCGGGATAGTATCCTCTGTGTACCGCATACTACGGAGACCTATGCTATTACAACCAGAGCGGGCTAAGAACGTATTGATGGCAGTACTTAATCTGCACAATTACTTAAGGAAAAGTAACTCCAAATCAATATACAATCCCCCCGGGACATTCGACTCTAAGTGCTCGACCACAGGTGAGATCAATCCAGGAGTTTGGAGACAATCGCCTTCAAATCAAGCATTGGTTAACATTCCCAGGACTTCAAGAAGAAGAACTGATGAAGTAAAAGCCGTTAGAAATGAATTTGCAGAGTTTTTTACTTCACATGACAAATGATACACGACACGACAAATGATAAGCCCAAAACTGTGTGTATTGTATATTAATTCCTAATAAAAATTACGAATTACTGTGTAGATTAATGACTTTTATATATTTACTTCCGTCATTCCTTTTGGTTGATTTCGATCTTTGAGAAAGAGCATGTTGTTGTAGCAGAACCATTTACTTTTGTACACATCATCACTTCCCGCACCAGACTTACTTGACTCTCTCTCCTTTTTTATTTCTCGTAAAAAATGACACACCAGGTTCTTAATTTTTCTTTCAACTTCCTCTTTATCTACACCAAAGCTAACAGCGATTTCTAGTAGAGCGTCCAGTTTTTTATTCCTGTCTTTGTACTCTTTCAAACGACAGTCCCACAGAACAGGACGATCTTGGTATAGGTTAATCAAATCACACACTTTAGCGTTTGTCCACTCCATGACCAAATACGGCACTGTCCAAGACACAACTGAACCCGCTTGGAGCCAGCGGTTGGCACGTCCCCACTCCCCGCTCTCATTGGCTTTCTTTGTAGTAGACCGACACTCGAGCGATTTTCGTTGGCACACCGTTGGCTCGGCGGCACATGCCAGCGGCCACGTCTACATAGTAGTGGCTTTGCCAACCTGGCAGTGCCAACGGCCAACCGCGGCATAGTGTGGACGCGCCTTTAGAAATATTATATATATATATATATATATATCAGTACATTCGGTAGTCACCTGGGCAACGGTACATTAGTACTGGCAAATTTTTCCACTACTGGGCAACGATATAGGTGACTACCGAATGTACTAATCGTACATCCTTTCCGTTGAAGCTCTTTCCCTGTCCTGATGAGATGAGGTGATGGTGATAGCGAATATGAGGGTGTTAAACAGGTGGAAATCTTTAAACCTAACTTAAGCCTAACTAACCAAACCTGGTGACCGTTGGGATGATTCCACTTTTGAGAAAATTACCCATGGTACCAGCCAGGAATCGAACCCAAGACTCCTAGGCTCGTAGCCAGATGCACTGACCATTATACCATGGGGTCGGTTGAACAACTAGCTTACCGGTGCGAATACTTAGGCGCTTAATCAAACTTAAATAGTGTTTTAAATTCAGGCCAATAAGGAGAAACCCAAGCTTCTAAGTATGGCTGTTCTATTTTTAGATTTTTTTATCAATCCTTTAGCAAAATAATACCAATAATTAATCCACATCAAATGCCAAACAAGGTTTGCTGATAATAAGGTGATCGGGGTTTGAGTCCAAGATGGGAAGAAGGTTGGCAATCGAAACATAACCGAGTGATCTTAGGATTGTTTTTTATAAATTGTCAGCCCCTTTTTCTCCTCGCAAATTTTGGTACATTCCTTCCAAATTTTACCTTCCTGCTATATGCTCCACTAGTGTAACTAACTGTATATAATCCCCCCCAAAAATAATAAGATACAGTGAGATAAAAATTGTATATAAAATAAAACCTCTCTTTAAAGACACCTCTCAACAATGGATTCATCTTTATTACGGACAGTTTAGGTTTCCTTGAAAGAACAGCATGGGCTCTTACATTGAACCACCTTCCCAATAATGAACATGAGCGTATATTTATGCACCAATTTTCTGAATAACGAACACTGGTCTATTTATTTTACAGTCCAGATGCTAACATTGTATTTGCCTTAAGTGCAGCGTGAGCAGTCTCAACTTATCCTATTGGAGAAACATTATTATTATTATTATTATTATTATTATTATTATTATTATTATTATTATTATTATTATTAGCACCGCGTCTTACTACCCGTTCGGGCTACACGCACTTACGCTAATGTGTAATGGTAGGGTGATTGTGAGATGAACTGGAAGACCTACAGTTTAACGTGGAATCCGAACTACGGTGGAGGCCTGGCAGTCCACACATCCACAAGTTGTGTTTAATACACGTCTTGTCAGAGGTGAAGGAAGGGTTTGGCAATCAGATAAATCTGTGCCGGGACCGAGAATTGAATCCCGGACCCTCAGCACAGAAGTCCAACACCTTACCTCTAGACCACCAGGTCACCTTCATTGTTGGAGAAACAGTTCCATTGCTACAAAAGCCTAGAGCAGCGGCTCCCAATCCTTTTTTCGCTTGCGCACACCTTGGCAGCCCATTTCCATAAATTGTGCCCTTAGTTTTAGCCAAATGTTTAATTATTACTACAACAGTAAATATTTATAATGGGATTAAAAAGCAATATAATAATAAGGTGAAACATATTTTTAATGTTTCATAGCTTTACACTGCTGGCATATGTAGACTAGCTCTTTCTACCATTATTCTAATATTTTCACGTACCCCAAAACTTCCTGCCACTTACCCCTGGGGGTACACCTACCCCACGTTAGGAACCACTGGCCTAGAGGGAGGTGCAAGAAGACTTAAAATAAATCCCGAAGTAAAAATGCAACTTGAAAATAAGAATAACAATGAAGACAAAATGCTTAACTTATTTAAACTTTAATAAGGAAATAGTGTTGAAAGTTGTGAGCTCATTGATAAACATTTTTAGTTTATACTGAAGTAAAAAAAGTCCATACTTTAAGAATCCTTACTGTTTCGGGAGAAGAAATTAAGTTTTTTTACCCTTCCTTTGTGGATAATATCTAACAGTAGTGTTAATTTAATGCGGTATTGTATTTTCTTTCTTTGAGTCATCTGAGTGTAAACCAGAAACAGGGCCATGGATTCTTATTTAAAATACAATATTGACAGATCCTAAATCTCAACCAAATATATATATTACTTGGTTTAAATATTTTATTAGAAAATTAGATTCAATTTTCCTTACAATCATCCATCTAGATTTGTTTAATAACTAGGATTATTTTACTTATAGGTAATTAATTTTAAACTCTTGCTACTTCCTGAATTCTCAAACACGCAGATTGAATAATAGAAGTGGGGATATTATCTGTATTGACACAGGTTTAGAAATAGTTTGGACACGTTGACATAAAATATACAAATAAATATTAAATTAGCCTCATTCATTCATTCACTCACTGACATATTTTATTTTAATGTACAATACACTTTTTATATCAGGGGTACTAATGACTTAATCTAGGAGGGATGGATAAAGAAGGTTCCTCAGAGGAAATGTCTTCGCATTAATGGGAAAATAATAATAAGTTAACAACACTATAAATCACTTTGTAGGGATTCCAACCCCAACCTACTCGTCAAGGCAACGCCCAATTTTGTACCCGCTTCAGTAGTTGCGTGGCTTAACGCGCTACTTTTGTAGTAGGCTAGATTGCCGAATACGGGTAGATCGAAGCTCGAATTTCGGTCGGGTGTACTGAGGGTGGTTTTTCCAAAATTATTTTCCACTCTACCTCAATGCAAATGCCGGTACACTTCCTATAAATATAACCGTCCCCACCTCTAAAACCATTAGCGTAATTAGTACATAAGAGTAACTTATAACCCGAACGAGTAGTAAATGGTGGCGCTAAGAAAAAAAAAGTCAAATTTTGAAAATAATTATAACCAATAGCATCGATGGACATGCGGATTAAACGTAGGTCTTGTATAAAATAAATTCCTGGGGATGGGGAGATCGAGGTTTGAATCCCGGCTGGTCGTACTGAGGGTAATATTTCCAAAATGGTTCCTCACGCTGCCTTCATGAAAATGAGGTAGCAATACCTCTCAAATGTATTTTTCTCATTTATACACCATTAGTGCAGTTAAATGCGGACAGCCCGGATGGAAAAAAGACTCGGTGAAGCAACGAAAGTTGAAAAAACAAAAATCTACAATTGGATTTTCTGTAGCAATTACTGTAGCAGGCAACTGCGACCGTTTAATTTAAATTAAGAAACAGAAACTTGAGAAATAAAAAAAATGTCTTTCTATCTTTAAACAACATTAATAATATCTCTCAACAACAATTTCATGTGTACAAAAAATTATAATGCTGTATTACTTTCATGCTCGAGAGCGAATCTCAAAATTGTTAATCAAATTAAGTTTGAAAATGCTCGTTTCGTATATTACTCTCATTTCTCTGTGAATGTTTAATACCTTACCTACCTTAAAAATGTTATTATGAAATAAACACAATTATAATAAATATTTTTATTTTGGATTTAAGTTATACTTACTCCCTCGCATTGGTGGGCACGGAGAATAAGGCGCCATTCTCGTCTGTTCTCCCGGTGACGAGTAGGTTTGAATTTGAATCCTGGTCAGATGTACTAAAGTGGTTCATCCTAAATGTTCTCCGATTCCACACAAATGCAGGTACATTTTCTATACAGTTTGACTCCTTCTCTCCACATCATCAGTGTAAAGATTAGATAAGTCATGAACGGTAGTAAATTAACTAATTTAAATAATATGTTATGTTAGTTTTGCTCTAAAATATGTATATGCTACTGTAAATGTGCTGACTGTAATGAGTTTGTAGAGTTGCCGGTGATGCTACAAAGCTAATGATTAAGTTGGGGAATGTAAAAAATTGATTTACTATTTCACATACTCGCCGAACGTTTTACAAAATCACCGGTGGGTTTAATTGTCTTCGCGTGGTGATATCAACAGTTGTTGAATATCTGTCATGAGCATGGCTGAATTATCGAACAAACTTTTTAAAGGAAGAGAAAATGTTGTCATTAAATTACAGGACACTCTTTAAAAAAAGTTGAGGTCACCATGTGAATAAAATTAAACTCTATGTTTGTACTGAAGCAATATTTTTTTACTTTGTACAAAAAAATATGTTACCATAAAAACTACAGAAACACTGGCTTTTTCTCGCTTCCCCTTCTAACCCACCTTAATAAGTCACGTGAATATTAGTTTAGGTTAGGTTTCTAGGCAAATTTAGGCTTATTTGTGCTAGTTTAGGTTTGGCTAGGTTATACCATTTTGGATTTATATTCTATACTTTCGTCAACATACATTAGGTATTTTATCAAATCACCCGCAAATATAGATAATACAGTTCATGTAACATCCATTCGATATATTTATAAAACCATTGGTAAATGTAGATAAATCCTATTATTTGTTAAATTGACCAATGGTTTCAGTGAATCTCTCCATTCACCGATAATTTTACAAAATAACAAACACAATAACCTATACATAATATAACCTTTCGCTCTCATTAAAATTCATTAAAGTGAGATATGTCGTAAAAAAGTAGTTGTACTGGAAAGTGTGTCTAGAAAGTTAAAATACAATTAAAGCTTGATTATAAACATAATATTTATACTGGTAAGATAGATGTAGCATAGCTTCAACTTATTTTGAAACTATACATTTAATGTTTTTGTAGGTTACATACTTATTCTATGGCATTAGTAACTTGAAAGTTCATTGCCAAACTTACAAAAGTACGCCACCTATCCCTTTCTTGAGCTAGTTCTATCCAATCCACTTCATTACACCCTATCCCTATCTTGAGCTAGTTCTATCCAGTCCATCTCATTACACCCTACCCCTATCTTGAGCTAGCTCTATCCAGTCCACTTCATTACATCCTATCCCTATCTTGAGCTAGTTCTATCCAGTCCACTTCATTACACCCTATCCCTATCTTGAGCTAGCTCTATCCAGTCCACTTCATTACATCATATCCCTATCTTGAGCTAGTTCTATCCAATCCACCTCATTACACCCTATGTCTTGCTGGTTTATTCTAATATTATCCTCCCATCTGTGTCTTAGGTCTTCACAATGTATCTTCTCATTGTTTACCAGTCAGACCCTGAACATGGTTCTAGATTCTCCCATTCGCACTGCATGTCCTGCCCACCGTAATCTACGAAACTTTATTATCTTAGCAATGTATGTATTGTGATGTGTACATGTTATGTAACCCATCATTATGTATCCTCCTCTACTCCTCAGTAACTTCATCTCTTTCTGGAGCAAATAGCTTCTTAAATACCTTGTTTTCGAACACCCTAAATTTGTTTTCGTCATGTAAGTTAAGAGATCACGTTTAACACCAATAGAAAACAGCCGTTAAAATTGTTTTGTATATTCTGAGTTTTACATTCCTTGACAGCAGGCCTCATTCTGACGCTGCTCTTCCTCCAACTCTGATGGTAATGAGGAAGGTAGAGTTCTAAAAGTTATATAATCATATTCACGTGGAGAAATATTGAGAAACTGTTAAGGGGGAAAAAAACCTTCCTCATTACACTCGGCCGGGATTTGAACCTTGAGTTCTTCATCAGTGGTAAACCATTTAAGAGAAAAAAATTGATACTTTTCCCCACGTACCCACTGATGCGCGTGGGTTTCACTCCAGGGGAAAGTAAGTCGAATACGAAGAAAAGTTTTCACAGTCGCCAAAGTTACTCAGTTATCATACATTCCTACGTCAAATCATGTGTTTTGAAGTTGTCACTTTTGATAAATTTGGTCAGTAAAATAAGACTTAAAAAACTCCATGGTGTGAGCCGGCATGTGAGTTATACCGGCTGAGCGGCCGTCATCGTTAGCGATGATAGTACCAACATTTGTGGATAGAGGGTGTCATGTGGTCAGCACAACGAGCCCTCCAGCCATTAATCTCAGTTTTCTAAACTGAATCCACTACGTTTTGTCCAAATAGCTCCACAATAGTTCTCACTAGGCTGAGTATGACTACGTTCCAGGCATACTGTTTCACAGATAAATTTTGCAAGTGCTGGGGATCGAACCCGGGACCTCTAGATCTTTAGCCAGGAATTCTGACCACCAGTTCACAGAGGTGAAAACATAACAAAGAAGAACATGGCCAAAAAGTAGAGTTCTCTAGATGTCATCTTAAAACAAAATGGTGGATGCACATTGTAATTAGCATATATGTTAACCGGACGTCCGAGCTATGTCCATGCGAAATTTCTGCGCAACTGGTATGGTAGTTTTTGCATGATAGAGTAACAAACATTGTTATCCAACTAAATCTCCGAAGAGACCCCTCGAAGGGCTTACCAGCTATACTGTACATAGGCTCTGAGGCCCTTCACAGTACAACCACTGATACCCATCGGGAACCGCACCTTTTCACCGGACATAGACCGAAGTCCATGAGTGCCATTTTAGGTATTTAGGCGCCCGAATAAACTAGTACTACCTCTTCCATGCCAGCCTGCCTTGGGTTACTTGGGATAACCCACCTCTCCTCCACCTGGGACCAAATAGAGAGGGGAGTTGGCTCCTCCTAGAGATCGTCCATCACGAGGAAGTCAGGAGCTCAGCCTCCGAACAGCCGTCTTCTCAACCTCTGTTCTCTAAAACACTCCGTCCTTTATTTCACCCACAATTTTTGCTGACACCCCAGCCTTTTTGAGACCAGCTGTCCGGAGTTGGGGACCTCGAGGAGGTGCCCTGACCAGCTATCCCCGCTACACGGGTACGCACCACCAACCACTTAGTGTGTGTTGAGAAGGGAGTATCCCTCTCCTCACACACAGATGACCTTGTCGGGGTCCATCCGTCACATTGCCCAGGTGCCGCCCCGTGGAGGCGTCCCGACAGGATTTTAGAGATCTGTCCGTACCGGAAGGTGGCTCGTTTATATGAGACGTGCGCGGGCCCAAAGCGCGTACCGACCGCCGTCCGTCGGGCCGGTGCCTCACGCCTGGGGTCCGTCACCCCCATAGATTAACATACAAACACAAACTCATTTTTATAGATTAGTAGGATTTTATACTACTAATACAATTGTAAGAGTTGATCGCCATGTCTTACTACCAACTTGGGTTGTGTGTGAATGTACTAGTTACGCTAATGCGTTGGGGAATAGGAAAGTTGAATTCAGAGGAAGCATTTACGTGGAGGGATAACGGAAAGCCATTTAGGGAAAAACCACTCTTAGTTCCCTCTACCGGAATTCGAGGAATGATCTCCCCGTCATCGGCAGTATATTCTATTGCGAGAGTGACGTCTTAAACAATGCGACCACCAAAGCGGATGTGGTCTATTTTGAGTGCAATAAAATATGTTTGTATTTTCTGAACTGTCTTACTGTCTTAACTACTAGAATACTACTATATCCGATAACCATCACTGCCACTAGTGGGGCCGAAACATAATAGTACCTTTTTTTTCAAAATATTAATTGACTTATTAAGTTGGTAGAGCTGGATTGAATTTTATATTTCTTGAATCCAAATCTTAAATATTCTTTCGTATTCTGAATCCAGATTATAATCCTTGAAACATTAAAAATGTACAATTTTAGTTAAAGTGGAAATATTAGAAAATATTGACTTTTTGAAAAGTTGCCTCTGACCAATGATATTTTGTTTGTAGTGTCTATTACGTCATAAACAACAAAGATAACACTTTTTTTAATACAATTAATTATATTAATACAATTCTGTCCTATTTGTGATTCTGTTACCTACCCAACTACAAAAATCAATATAGGCCTACTTCCTTTTACCGATTGGTTAGAATAGTTATTTCATAGCTGTATTCAAGAAACATTTTCGAGATTTTTTAAGAATCTCGAAACTCTCGTATAGCCTACCTTGAGATTCGTGGGCTTTGAAGAATCGAGGATTCAAGCGTTCCATCTCTACTAGGTTAATATTAATTTGTATCTTATTGACAAATTTTTAGTTCTAAGCTGTATATAACTACATCTAACCCACTTAGGTGGGCGCATGGTCTAAACCGCTACTCTAAAAGTAGACTAGACTGGCCATGACGGGGATAGTGAGGTTTGACACTTAGTCGGGTGTACTGAAGGTAGTTTTTTCCAAAATTGTTTCCCACTCTCCCTACAC
>CABFWB010006777.1:1938-12693 GCA_902151455.1 Timema bartmani
GGGGGGGGGGTATACTCTAATTAAACTCAGTGATCGTGATGTTTGAACAGTGATTCTCACAATTGGTGGCCGAGGGGTTGTTTACTTGGATGTCGTAGGTTGGTAGGCACGTCAAAAGTTTCAATTAGAACCCCACGGCTAAACGTGCGTTCAGTACCATTTTCATAGAAAGAGTCTTATCCAACAGTTAGAAACGTTACTAGATCTACGTGATCTGCAACTGTCATTTTTGAAAGATATTATCAATACCTCTAAATAACACTAAAACTCTGGTAAAATGTTATCAATTTTGACCGGAAACAAATATATGTCTATATTATTAAAGGTACTTCATATTAAAATTTGACTGTAGATAATCGAGCTGAATTGTAGCAAAAAGGCACTCTTCAATGAGAACACGTCATATTGGTTGAAGCTTGAAAAACAAAATAATGTAACTAAGAAATGCGATCAACTTCCACATATAAGTAACTAGGCTAACAAGATTAAGTTGACCTACATAAAAACTTAAATTATATAAGTTATATTTTATAATTATATATAATATAATCACATTCGTGGTCGCTTGGACTAAACGTCCAACTCGTCTATTCCAGTTTTCTAACTACGGGAACCTCAAGGTTAGAATCTTGGTTGGACGCGTAAAGAATGAATGATCACTTAAGATTTTATCAGAGTGGTTTCCCCATACTCATGCCAGTGCGGGTGCATCTCGTCTAAACTGCCCTACTCATCCTTTCCTTTTAGATTAAATCGTTAGTAACCATAACAGTAAATTTACCTGCCTTGGTGGTGGAGTGGTCTATGGCGTCACTCTCGTGTTATACTGGACCGCCGATGAAAAACAGATCTAGGTTCGTATCTCGGTCGGGTGTGTTACATATATGGTTTCCCACTCTTCCTTCCCGCAAATGTGGTTACACTAATAATGCATTCAACCAAACTAATCCCTGATACATTGGTGTAATTAATTCATATGCGTATAACCAGAACAAGTAGTAAAATGCGGTGGAAAAAAAACTAAAGCCGCAAAAGTACTCACGGTAAAAATACTAATCTCAGTGTTCTTGATTTATTTTTCTTCCACAGCGTCTTACTACAACATCCGGGCTATACGCGTTTTAACTACGCTAATGAGGTGGGGATGAGGAAGATAGAATTTAAAGGTAATATAGGCCTACTCACATTTGTATGGAAGAAAATTAAAAAATAATTTAATAAACCCCTCCCACAGTATGACCGGGATTCGATCCGCGATATTCGAGTTATTGGCAATTAAGTACATTTCGAGAGTGCTTTCCAACACGCGACCACCAAAGTAGGTAGGCTATGCTAAAGAACTTAGGCGCTTGTTTGCAATGTTGTGGGCGGACCTACAAAATAAATCAAGGCCTAGCAGAAAGCTCGTTAGCAGTAGAAACATTTTTCTCCACGGTAACTACTTCATATGCCGCACGCGGAAATTACTCAACGGACCGCAACCCTCGCGTGCTCCAGATTGCATTCTGTTGCACATCATCAATCATTATTAATACAAGGTTTTTAAGTTTGTCTACAACATAATTATCACCCAACAAAACCTAAACTTAAATTGGTAGATGATTGGAAAGTTAGTTTTTTGTTAGGTTAAGCGAGTTTGTATTTAATTATATATAAACGAATTGTAATGATTAACTAAACTATGAATTTTACTGTATTACAGCTTGTTACTTTCTCGCTACCTTACAGGCAGAGAAAGTATTGTGATTGTAAAAAAAAATCTAACTCGAGATTTTGATGAATTTCAACGTTTAATAACCCCCCGAATCCGAAAAAGTTGTTTTTGCATTTCCATCTGTCTTTCTATACCTCGGAGTAGAGCCTAAACTATTTTACCGATTGGGATGAAAATTGGTTTTCATAGAGTTGGCCCGAAGGGTTATTGGAATGGGATATATAACCCTAAAATTAAGGGTAGTTTAATAAAGGGGCGAAAAGAGAGAAAATAGATTTTATCAAAATCGGCTCTAACAATTTTGATTACAATTCGTATTTATGCGTTGATTAAAATTATAAATAAAATGACTGTTTTAATTTTTCCATGAAAATTACTTTAAGGGTACTTTACAGAAGAGGAAATTTCCGTATCTCCGCAATTATTTTGAGATACAAAATAACCTATCATTGCAAAATTGTAGTACTATTAAAAATATAAAACTTTTATTTGAAATATATCTTTACAAAACTAATAGTTTCCAAGATAATGGCAAATATATTATTACAATTTTGTGATCTTTAGTTGAACAGAGATATTACGCAATAATTCTCTAATACCATGGAGTAAGTAAATAAGTAAGTCTCCCAAAAAAAATTTTTTTTTCCTTTAACCTCTTAAGGGATATGTTTGTACAGCAGTGGTTTATCTCTATCATTTTTGACTCATTAATCAATATTTACTTTTTTATTGGTCTTAAATTATAAATGAGGAATTTAATAGCAATGTAATAACCATAAGATGTTCAACCTCTAATAAAATGTCGAAAATAACTCGGGTTTGCTAGTGCAGATTATTTCGCTTCACAGACTATATATTTATTACGAGCTCTGAGTAAATATCTCCACATTTAATGGAGTGAGAAAGTCCATGGGGAGTTTTTCATATACGTTTTAAAGCTTGAGATTTCTTATGTAGGCCTACCTGTTGAGTTGTTCCTCCTAAATTTTCATAAATTTCAGTTTTTTAGATTATCGGTAAGTGCGAAAAAATATTCTTGGTACATCCAATACAATCATTGGACTAGATACATACACATATATACAATTATATCCATACACTAATTTAAATTGTATGATATAAAATGTTACCCAATACAGACGTTGGCTCCCCAGCCTGTTGTGTGATTCGGGAAGATGCGTCATAAGAAAGAAAGGGGTGGGGGGCAATTACCAGTGGTCAAGTATCCTAAGTGCACCAGCTCATATTGACAGGTGGGTGGACCATATGAGATTCGTAACTGTAACTTCCCCCCATCCCTCTCTCCAAGCTAATTCTTTTAATCTATCCTTCTCGTTGTCAAGACAACGGAGAAATTATAGGTGTTTCTGGCTACCATGGCAACGATGGGGCTCTTGGTGACCTATTTATATTTTCTCTCAATACCTCGGAGAAAGAGTATTGTGAGTTTGATAAATATCAACGTTTCATCCCCCTGAAACAAAAAAAGTGGTTTTCGCAATATCGTCTGTCTGTATTTTACAGAATGGACTAAAACTTGGCACCTGGGGTTTCATAAGATTCCCCCGAGGGGTGTTTGGAATGATATATCTAACCCTAAATTTAAGGGTAGTTTACTGAAGGGCAAAAGGATAAAAAATCAATTTTCTCGAAATTATCTCTAACGATTTTAATTACATTTTATATATAGACACTGTTTTTCATTATAAAAAAGATGGCAATTCTCATTTTCGCATGAAAATGACTTCGAGGCTACTTTTTTATGGGGCAAATTTTCCAATTCTCATAATTTCTTCGCAACTATTTGAGATATGAAATAACTTGTTGTAAAGTTGTAGTTCTATTAAAGATAAACATGTTTTATTTGAAATATATTTTTATAAAACCATTAATTTATGAGCTATAATAAAATATATATACTTTTTAATTAAGGCCTTTGAAAATGAATTTAATTCTTATGCTCCTTGGTGGACAAGGATGTTTCTATTTTCCTAATTTTTTTGTAACTGTGTTCCTAGTTCCCAATGTCATAGAGTAAGTAAGACTAATATTATTTCATTTATGATGAAAAAAATATAGTGTAGTTTTTCTACAACAATGTATATATACCTATCATTTTGTTTCACAAATCTTTAGAATTTTTTGTAAATCACTTATTTTAAAATAAAATAAAAATAGAAAAAGTCTTTGCGGTATATCGTACCATTTATTTATAATCATAGCAACAAATCCTATAAATATAACAGTATGTAACGAAGGCGTTTCGCTATCATAGCTTGACTTATGGAGAGCGTCTAAAAGGAACCTCTTCATTGTATAACGTACAGTATGCTTTGTGTTAAGTATTATTTTACATGCATATTCAATGAACAAATAAACTCCGAAAGTTGGGTCAAATTTTCATCTCAAACCTGAGTCTTGCAAAAATGTTGAACATAAAATAACAGGACACATAAATATAATCGAAGAGTAGAACCAATAGGTTAACGTATTTTTTTAAATAATGTAATAATGAAACACTCATATTCTGTGAAATATCAAATCAATAGTCTATGATCTGGTTGTTAGGGTTATTTAATTAAATAGGTGAGGGATGAACCACCAATAGGGAGTATCATAGTTTTAAAACCAATTCCAATTCACTATTTAAACAAACAAAAAAACTCCTTGGCGTCAACCTGCAGTCGAGTTATACCGACCGAGCGGCTGCCCATTATTTTAAAAACACGTTTTTATTTTATTTTTAATCTTTAATATTCGAATTAGGAGCATCATTAAGGATTCAAAGTTCCCATCTGTAAAATTGACACATATTATGTAAAACCACCCAAACAGGCATTAAGGGATGAATAAAATTATAAATAAGTAAATAAATCTAATATCAGACTTAATAGTTAAAATTCTTGGTTAAAAAAATAATAGCACATCCAGACTATAAACAAAACCAGCCAAATTTCACAAAATTACTCAATTGGGGTATCTCATGATAACATGAGCACCAGTAGAAGAAATTACTATGGGGTAGAATATAAACTTTCAATAATATAAATGCTATTCAGTGTTATTGTAAAATTCATAAGGGGTAGTAAGATCGTACGTAGAAATAGTTATATTTTCGTACATTTTACGAAAAATTCAGTAGAGTTGGCAGCCATGTGGACTGAATACGGCACTGCGCATGCGTAGTCAAGACTTTAAATGTAACAACAGTACAATGTTATTACTGTTACGGAATATTCTTGAGCAGTGGCACTCCGTGAAGAAAAGCGGGGGGCGGGGGGTTGGAGGTTAGACGTAGGAACGCGAGACAGGTACTATTACTAAGCGCATGAACACATATTAGACTAAGCCCTTTTCCTTCCCTTTCGGCAAGACAAGCGGCGAAATACGAGATAAAAAAAATAATACTAAAACAAATCCATCATCGTTAAATAGTCATATAAATGATATTCACATGTATCTCTTCTCTTGGCTTAGTGAGAAGGTAGAAGATTTAAATAAACGTAATATTATATCAACACATGACTTGCAAACTAAGATTCTACACACTCAGCCTTAAATATGTACTAATTGGGTAGCAGCACTGACCCGTATAGCTTATAGGTACAGTATTAATACCTACGTCAGTACCACCCAGAATCGAACGAGAGCCTCATCAACCTGCAGTCAACCAATCTGACTACATAGCCACAAGGATGGTCAATTTAGTTTGTAAGTCGTGTGTTGATGTATACTTGTGTTTAGGAGAGTAAAATACACGGGATATTAGTTTTTATAAGTTAGTTCAGATATTATTTAAGTCAGTTTGAAAAAGTTATCCTGAGGAATTAAATGCCCGAACAATTAGCTTAGTGCCCTAATTATTTACCGACTGAGCTATCCATGTCACGTGTCAATTTAGGGTAAAGTCTGTGTTACTGATAGTTATAAGGTGGTTGACGATCTCACACACCTATCATAAATTCACTCTTGATATATTTAAATGATGTAAGACCGTGGGCACGGGACGGACCTGGATAGGTCAGTAGTAGAGCATTGAAGCTCCAAGCCAATGGTCTCTGGCTCTATTCTCGTACCAACGTATATATTTTAATCTTATATATAAAACAATACTTGTAAACAGCACATATGTGTAATTCGTACCAAATGTTAATTTCAATATACTCTTGGATAAAATCAAAACCTAAAAATGAAGTCTTATATAAGGCTAAATCTGTTCTTTTTTTTTCACAATGCGTCTAAATATTCGTCCGCGCTATGCGCATAGTTAAAATAGTGGAGTAAAGAGGAGGTAGATCGAAATTTCAGGGGATTTTTTTTCTCGCATTCGCGTGGAGGGGGAATGTGAACCAATTATGACAAATATCCTTCAGTACACCTCACCGGGACTAGAGGCGAAAACTCCCCGTCACTGGCAAATCAGACTAAACGAGCTTGACGTTGAGTACTGCCATTAAGGGTAGTAAGTTTTTGACTCATATATTATATAAATTTGAGAATATCTTGCTAGCCACGATTCACAAATATTTGAAATAAAAATAACGCCCTGGGAGCCTCATTTGGCACTCCTCAATTTTTTATCAAGAGATTTCCCACCCCCGTATTCTGCAACGAGGGTCGTCATATATCATGACAGAACTTTTAATCTCGAACCAACCCCCTCAGGCCTCGTCTGCACCTATACCACCCACACTGCTGTCCCGCTTCCCTCGTCTCGCAATTAATCCTAGTTAGACGGATGTCATAACGATTCATTGCCTGCCATTACGAGTGGTAATTCGTCTCAGAAAAACTTTATTCCCATCTGCAGTGTGAGGGAAAGAGAGGGGAAAAGAGAGGAGAAGCATCATTTATAACCCCCGTCCCATTTATCTACAATCATGATTCATTTTAACATCCCTTTTCTCTGTTTTTCTCTGTGAGGGAAGGCGTTTGTACTAGGAATTGTTTCTTCAGCAGTTTAACGCGGTTTCAATGTGTGAACCGTAGATTTTTCAAGAGCTCTATTGGAAATAAATAACATTAAAAAGCGAGAGACGACTATATTTTTATAGTTCTTCAGGAAACTTAGTTAAGGGGTCCACCAACTGAAGCGCTAACACGCCTGACACTAATCATTTAAAAAGGGGTTTATTATTTCAAAATATGGTTAACGCCAAAACCCAGGAGAAATATATCAAAGTGTCCCTATGGGATCAAAAAACTTAAATATTTTAAGTTTTAGAATTTAAAAAACTAAAAAACTAAAATTACCTTATTTTTAACAAGGTTTCACGTGAACTGTTGCAGTTTTTAAATTAAGGTGTAGCCCTATTTTTATAGGAAGAATCCTATCTGACAGAAAATTTACTAGATTTATTTTCACGTATTCATAGGCCATGTGATATGAAGTTGTCACTTTTGATATATGGATGCATAGAACAATCTTATTACTTTTCGCGAGTCTTCCGAAACCAAATCCTTCCCCAAAAGGAAGTCTGAATCTCCCAAGAAATAGGATGCTTTACAATAATGTTTAACAATCGATAGCAGGTAATAGAGTCACGGTGAAAAGTAGCAGATAAGAAAGCATTCAGAGTGAAGGTAAGTAGGCCTACCCAATGACCTGCAAATGCAGCCTACTCTAATAACCACGTATAGATAAAAAAATGTAGTAGCTTACGTCACTTTTAACGAAAGTAGACCAATATCAACTGGTTCATGATGCAAATCAATAAATCATTCTCGCAGGCGCCAAAGCTATCTCACCTACTTGGTGGAATGAGAGTGGCCGTTTAACCTACAATCATGAGTGTTTTTTTTTATCAGGCAATTCAAAAAGCTACGGGAGAAAGTATCGTGATACAAATAATCAACATAGTTCAATCTAATCTACCATTTCAATTTAAACGCCTGCAATTTTCTTTCGCGTTTTGCTTTGCGATGACCATCGACCAAGCGCAAGGACAAACCCTGAAGGTGGCTGACGTTGATCTAGACGGCGAATGTTTCTCTATCACGCGCCACTATTATGTGGTGTGTTCCCGTGAGCATCAACCTGTATATATTTGCTTCTAATGGTAAAAACCAATAATATCGTTTACAAATAGGCGTTGCGTTAAATTTTATTCCCTTATCTCCTTCCTTTAATACAAATATTATGTTTATTTAATCTTAAAGAATAAACCATAACACCACATTGTATTTTTAAAATATACAGATACATCTTTTATCAACTCTGGAGTTTTTATTATGGTAATCTCTACCTGCAACTTTGCGTGATTTATCCTTTGTGCGTGGAATAAAAGCCTCTGGGGCTGTGAACGTTATAGTTTGCATGGATACGTTTATAAACTCGACACTAACACAAACGAAGCCATGGTTCAAGGAATAGAATAATATAAGATGTAGAGACATCAACAAAATTAAGTGGAGACAATGTAGGTATTCGAAGGACGTTTGTTAAGTTTATGAGTCAATCGTGGCCCAAAGAGGTTTCAGATATATAGCTTAGTTCATTAGCTAGCACTTCTTTTTAAATGCAGATTCAACGTACATGGGTGGTGATGGCGACACTTTAAACGTTTACAAGTTCTCAGACTTTTCTACGTATTCTTGACAAAAAAAATAAGCATTTTCCTAGCATTTATTTTCAAAGCTATAAATAAAAAGATCTCTATTTTCACTACTTTCCATTAAATTGTTGACATTAAAATTTTGTTTAAACAAATATTTAAGTGATATTTGATAAAAATCATGTGAATTGGAGATAAAACAAATAGTTAAAACTGGTTTTATGGCCTACTTCGTATTCAAAAAATTATTGCAAATATAACTTAAAATTCCAATTACTTTATAAAAATGTCTCGACTTCTGCCTGAAACACACCAAATTCCCTGACATATCCATGTTTTCTCAGTTTTCCAGGTACATATAAACCCTGACTGGCTCAACATGGACCGGTGCGGGTCATTGTGAATACGCCACTTGGTGTGAACGAGACTGTACAGCAACCGACAGAGGAGACTTCTTCATCAAGGCTCAAGTCAGACAAAACGTGACGTATCGAAGCCCCTCTTCTCTGCCACGAGATTGGATAAGCGCCCCTACGTAAGTTCCTCAAGGGATCTCACTCAGGTAAATACGATGTGGCCGGGCGGGGATAGTGATAAATTTGACTCTCACGAATTAATTATTCCCTTTTTCCCATACCACACCTTACCACCAACCTGGGATGTACGCATTTTATTACGCTAGTAATTTATGGATAAATAAAGTCAAATTTAGAATAAATGCACCTTTATTTGCGTGGAGGAAGGGGGTGGGGGGGGAACCATACAGGAAACACCACAATACTCTCAAGTATGAACTCTGACCTCCATATTAACATTAAACCAAAATAGATTAACTTGATGTTAAGTTCGCATGCCTTCAATCTATTTAAAGGAGTGTGTAGCAATTACAGCGTGTAATTATATATGAGTGTCAATTTTAGCTAAGGGAACCCACAGCAATAGCATGTGGACAAAGACGTCAGTGTCAGCTTGTCTGGTAGGTAGGTAAGGTAAGAAGTCCAACCACAGTGCTGTTAGCTGTTTTTATTGAATAGCTTCCGTATTTTTCCCTACATCTCCTCTCAATTATACCCTCCCTCATTACCGTAAAATATGTGTTTAGTCTAGTCAGTACGGATGGTAAGAAGCGGAGGAAAAGATTAAGGCAGCGTCCAGAGTAGTGAGCTGAGTTTCGTTTAACGTTGAATAGATAGGTTCGTCGGAATGGTCGCAGCAACCCAGTGAATGTCGGTATTTCGACGAACATAAAAGGATGTTACGAGGCTCGGCTCACAATGTACGGTGTTGCGAGCCAAGCCTAGAGCCAAACCACTTGCAACTTTAAATTATTGTTTATTTGTAATTAAAATTCCGTCACACACGCTTGAAATATTAGCTCAACAGTTGCGTAGTGTAAATTTTAATACACCTTGAAATTTTGTTTGAAATTATTACTTTTTTTGTAACTGACATATTAAATATAAACTTCAAATTCGTTTTATAATAGGCCAAGGGAAATAAATAAAAAATAATGTATTCTTTAAGAATTAGATATTATATTAAAAACAATATTTACAGTTACATGATTACTCGCGTGTTGTAAACTGTACAACGAAGGTAATACTTTTTCTTAGAGAGTTTGTTACACACTTAAAATAAGTTTTAAACTACCTTGGGGAGAGAGGGGTGGACAAAAAATTGACTGTCACATTAGGTAGATTATGTAGGTAAATATGTCCCAGCCCGCTTCAGTGGCGTAGTGGTCCACCGCGTCAATCTCATGTTAGACTGGCATGCTCAAGGCGGGGAGATCGGGGTTTAAATTCCAGTTGGGTCTATTGGGGATAATTTTTCCTATATTGTTTCCCATTCTCCTTCCACGCAAATGCGGGTAGATTACCTCTAAAATACCTATTTCCTCATTTAAACCCCGTAAGATTAATTAACATATACTTTATTAATGATATTTACTCTGTTTAGAGACTTTAAATAGATATTGTAGACTGGTATAAGAGTAACCGGTTGTTAAGAAACGTATAAATGTTATTGCAAGTCTTTCCTGCACACTTAATGATTCTCTTAAACATAAACTTTTTTTTTGTGCACTTTTAGCCCAATCAAAATAATTAGATGCTCAAATCATTTGGTGACATTCGAGTTAAGTTACTGTATCGACCACTAATTTATTGAAATTTAAGTTAGTGGAGCAAATTATTTCCAATATATTCCGCTCGCATTAAGTACATTTGAGTATGCCACCATCGGTTGTCCTGTCTTTTTTTTTCCCTTTGTTGCAAGGTGTAAATAAATTATGCCACGGCAGCCAATTATCATTTTCCCCTGTTCATTGCGTGTGTCATCCACCAAAGTACATAAATTTATCAACAAAATATGGCTCGCAGGGATGTTGAGGTTTGGCTCACGACGGGGTTCGGCTGAAGGTTTGGCTCGCGGCGGGGTTCGGCTCGAGGTTTGGCTCGCGACGGGGTTCGGCTCGAGGTTTGGCTC
>CABFWB010006778.1:0-30140 GCA_902151455.1 Timema bartmani
CTGCATGTCCTGCCCACTTTAATTTACGAGATTTGTTTATCCTAGCAAAGTCTTGTGATGAGCACAGGGTATGTAACTCATCATTCTGTAACTTCTTCCACTCTCCGATAACCTCATAACTTTTTGGACCAAATACAAGCACCTTGTTTTCGAACACTCTAAAATTTATTTTCGTCATGTGAGCTAAGAGAACTCGTTTCACACCCATAGAGAATAACCGATAAAATTATCCTAGCTTAATTTCCGTATAAAACACAACACCCAGAGTCCATATTAATAATTTACCACATATAAAAATGAAACAAACTAGATTGCAAGGCTATGCATTGTTATACATACATTAAGTGTGCTGACTCTAGATTAATTTTAATGCTGATAAGGTATACTACGGCTAATAATTGCATAGTCAATTAATAGATTTTTTTGGGCATTATATCTTATTTCGTGTGGATTTCATCAACCTATTGTGGCTGGAAGTATTAAGTGGCTACATTTTGCAAACTTAAACTATTAACATCTATTCGCAAGTTATTCTTTGATATTATGTAAATAATTGATAGCATTAAAAATTAGTAAAATATTCAGATCAGATTTAAGTCCTATCATTCTGTTAATAATGTTAACATTCAATATCAATATAGTATAAGACACATACAAACAAAAGTTAATAATAATAATATCGTATTTATTTGGGCGAAGTTAAGACCATCGCCTTTTCTTACACTTAAACCACTTAATAATAAAGAACGATATATTTAATACTAATGTGCTAAAAACTAGTTTATAGTATCTGTACAAAAATAATAATATTCAAAAATTATTGCCCACATAGATAAGTGTACATATATGAACATATTAAAATAAAATAAGTGAGGAAAGTAAGAATAAATAAAGGAAAGAGAGAGAAATAAACATTAAGGAACACAATAATTCTACACACACAAGTTATTGAATTGATCATGGGCGTTCCTGGTGGTGGGGGGGATTGGTGGCGGGAATGAATAACTCAGAGGAGGGAATATTTAGTATTCTAAGTATTTAATGGGTAATGTTAAATTGGGCTTAAGTTATATTATATTATAAGTAGTGATTAGTGAATTAGTGAGGTTAAAATTAATTACAATGTATGTCCGTTCATCTCCCCTTCTCACCCCAAGGTCCGAAAGTCAGGCACGCCCATGGACTTGGTCATAAAATGAATAGTGCTTTATCAAAATACTCCGAGTTATATCAAGACTACGAGCATATAAACAAAAAATAACAGTAATAATAAGTCGAGTCCACTGTGATGTTTACAACAATATTTAACTTCTTAACAAATGACTGTTCCGGAACATTACAATATTTATGCCATAGCCCACTGTACTACTTCAAGGCCTACTTCTAAATAATTGAAGCTGGCCTTGACTCATATGTCCATAAATATTGTTTACATTTGGCAGAGTTAATATTACCCTCCTTTAACATTCTGGTTTCGGAAATGTTCAACTCTTCCTGCTATAGCTACATCTACAAGACCTACATCTATCTATTTTAAAAGCCGGCCTTGGCTTCTATACTGACGAGTAAACCTATCCAATTCTTTGGCAAGGTACCATTAATTGTGTGTTTACAACTATTATTATTATCATCATCATTAATTTGAATAGTTATTGATTGAAAGAACGTCTAAATAATCTCAAGAGGTTTAATAGAATAGAGAAATAACCAAAAAGAATTATTAAATTTACTAACAACCAATATTATTACATGAAGTTCTCAGTAAGAACTATAATAAAAGTGACAGGGAAATTATTTTGTAAAATTCCTGAAGAGGTTAAAGTAATTAATGTGAAACATTTGAAAAGGATGAAGTGAAATTTAAAGTAAAATAAATTGATAAATGAGATTGATTAAAACGTTCCTTAGCTGATTATAGTTCCACTCCTTAAGTCTTGTATCGCCAAATGGCAGGTTGACTTGACTACATGTTTCAACGTACAAACGCCATCTTCAGGTCTAAGGAAAACCAATGATAATTAAGTTAAAGTTTAGAATGAAATGGGGATTTAAATTAAAGACAAAAACACAAATATAAAAATTAATTCAAAGAATAAATGAATTGCATAGTCCAAGCTAACCTAAAAGAATTAAGAGATGTAAGGAATAATAAAGAACTAGGAAATTATTAAGCATAAAGAAAAAGTTAAACTTCCAAGCTTACCTTCAATTATTAGGGTTAGATGTTTCCCCTGTCACTCCAAAAGTGTAATGAATGTAATGAGAATGAAAATAAGAATACGTAAATGAAAAGGAATAAGCCAGAAGATATAAGTACCAATATGAAAAACAAAAATTAAAAACTAAGTAATTCACGGAGTTGCCACTATAATACTTTTTGGTTATTTCTCTATTCTATTAAACCTCTTGAGATTATTTAGACGTTCTTTCAATCATTAACTATTTATATTATCCCTCCTTACTAAATTACTATGAATATATTTAATATCATTAATTTGTTTGAACACCGCGACTTACTACACGTCCGGGCTATCTGAATATATACACAATATGTGCCTGCATTTGTTTGGAGGAAGAGTGAGAAGAAGTTTAGGAAAAAAAACACCTAGTACACCCGACTGAGATTTGAACTCTCAGACCTTCATGTCACCTTAGAGACCTTAGAGGTTTTTACAATAACTTCCAAGGTCTGTATTAATTTTTTAAACATACCTTTTCATAGGTTTTACATGTAAATAGCTATTCAAGTATTTGTTTAGTGGAAAAACTCACGTTTGGACCGCTGGTAGATGAGGTAATATTGCTAGAGGTAATTCTTCTATATCCTAATAATAATACCATTTTTTATTTATATTTAAAAATAGGGTGGCATACTTTGTTTTAGTGCAATAATATATTAATATTTTCATTAATTATATTAGTCACTTTTAGATTTTAAAAATATTGTTTGAAACCAAACCATTTATTAAATTACATGTTCTCATAAAATCGGACCGTCGATGAAGAAAGCAAGAAACTTGGAAAGTCGTGGGATGAGGTGAAAAATGTGCCAGAGAGTTGACTTGAAGGGAGAAGCTTTGTCGCGGGCCCTATGTTAAAGGAATTTACATCAAATTACATACTAATATTATATATTCAAACAAACACATTAATCTCCTAGAGAGCAATGAAAACTTTATAAGGGGTAATTGGAGGGTGGAGATTGTGGCCCTTTCAAGTTATTCAACTCCCAATTAAGAAATTTGTTTTACTAGAAAATAGTACTTTGGTAAAGTGATTTACATCAATATGTATAACAGTTTCAAAGCATAAGAAGATCGAATTTTATCCAAGAACCCTCTCCAAATTGTTTATATACAGTATTATGAAATCTAAAGGTTTGTAAGAATATGAAAATAAGGAGGAAAGGAACATGGGTATGTATTCAATACTGTAAAAATATGTACGTATTTTTTTAATTTGGCTATGACTAATCTTAGCCCAATCATTATTTTGAAAGATCCACATCGGTATCGCAAATACTTTCAACAAATTCTACAAAATACCAACATTCGCCTACAGGTAAAATTATTATTCTATCAGGATAGTAACGCATTAAAACTAATTGATTTTTCACAAAACTATGTTAGTATAAGCCTCGTGTATAGTATAATATGTATAAGTATTATATTTTTTCTTCTTCTAGAACTAGGCTTACTTTAAATTTGTGTTAGATCTAAAATAAACTAATCATCTACACCCCTTTGAGCCATTAATATCGTATTGTACCTTGTCATCACTAACGTAGAGGTAGGGGTTCGAGTTCCAGCCGGGTACAATGAATGTTGTTCTTCCTATGCTACTTTCCCTATTTCTTGAACAGGGGGGACATATCCCCCTTCCCTTTCCCTCGCAAATAATTTGATCAAATAAGACACTCTTAGTACCGTAACATAACAATGAATGGTTTAAGAAAATTAAAAATTCATGTTTAGAGCAGTACATAATAATTTGATCAAAGTAGTTTTTTATTTGACTTAATGAATTAATTCCAATTTATTTTCGTTTCATTAATTTGGTACGAAATATGTTTTATATAATTTAAAGTGAAATGGGTTATCCCTGTACGCCTTTGACCCCACCCCACTTATACCGACATTCTTATGGCATGAATTTACAGACGTTGTTTTGGACCAAGTACCTTCCGGTCCGTACATTCTTCACCGGTGCACTTGATTTGTTTTCTGAGAAGTATCTTTATTAACTTGCTTACTCATTCACATTAGTAAGATGTGTTTTCCTATCCACATGACGAAACAACAAGCACGTGTTCGAACATCTAAAAGTGTATTTTTATATGTGTGGGCTACAAGTTGTCTTCCCAGCCCGTACTAAGTAGCAACCATAGTGAATAAGTAACGCGTTATCTTCCCAGCCCGTACTAAGTAGCAACCATAGTAGAATAATTAACGCGTTGTCTTCCCAGCCCGTACTAAGTAGCAACCATAGTGAATAAGTAATGCGTTATCTTCCCAGCCCGTACTAAGTAGCAACCATAGTAAATAATTAACGCGTTGTCTTCCCAACCCGTACTAAGTAGCAACCATAGTGAATAAGTAACGCGTTGTCTTCCCAGCCCGTACTTAGTAGCAACCATAGTGAATAAGTAACGCATTGTCTTCTCATGAAATTCTATGAATACTCCGATTCTTGTAGGAAGAACAGTTTTAGAAAATAGCATGCTACTTAATTAGTAATGTTATTTTATAGGTATTGATATTATCTATCAAAAGTTAGAGATATAAATCACATTACTTGATGTATGAATATATTATAGTAGTTTTACCAGCGTTTGTGACTGTCATTTACTGTGCTTCCTACCAGAATCGGGCTATAGCAACCCTCATGAATAAATACCAAGACAGACAATAATAAGTAGGAAACTCAATATTTATTAGCAAAGAGTTTGTTTGTAAAATGATGCTAAGTAATACGAAGTATCTAAGAGCTAAAAGTTGCGTACTCAATCAGTATGAAATTTAAAATAATTATTTAAATAAAACTGTACAGTGGCGATTTACGTAAATATTTGTCACAAAGTAACTCCTTTACATAATTTTATAGCATTAAATTTGTTTCTCAGTAAAAAAAAAGTGTTGCTATTTAAACACTTATAAGCAATAACAATACAAGATTCTAATAATTTGGAATACACGTATAGTAGACTAACAAGAACATCAGAGATGAAATACAATACAATTTTAATAGGAAAAGACTTTTTGAAATAAACGTTTTCTTTGCTGACAAAATCGATAAAAATTTTACTACTATATTAGTGTTATTTTATAGTTATTAATAATACTGATTAAAAGTGACAGCTTCGTATCACATAACTTGACGTATGACTACGTGAAGGAATATATAGTAACTTTTCTAGCTGTCAGTTAAGGCCCTTCCTGTGAAAATTGAACGAAAGTTGATCGTAAGGATTCTATGAAAGACTGTATCTAGGAGCCTTTACCTATTTTTCAGGATAATTGTATTTATTCATAAATGATCTTTATGAGCTTATTAATGTATATTTTTTCCAAATGTTCTAAATAGACTATTCATTGACAATAAATAAGTAAACTAATTTAGATAATATAGTTCACGCTGATTCAAATTAATGTTTTTTTTCGCAAGACAAACTCTGCAGCACGTTAAACAAAAATGTATTGTAATTTATTATACTGATTGATATTCATTAATATATTTTTTTGTTCACATACTCCCACAAACTATGTTGTAATATAAATACAAAATTGGTTTAGCAATAAATATTGTTTTTCTGAACTAACAAAAGGAACTGTTTATTTTATCTCATTATAATCTATTAAAAAACACATATGGGATCGAATGATTATTTTACTCCCGCATTATATTTAAACCCATAAAAGAAAGTAAGCGATAAAAAGTTACCACACTTTATAGCGCTTAGAAACACTCTCCATTGTTGAGAGAAGTATTATTTATTGGGACTATAATTTTTTTTTATTTTCTAGTTACGTTCCAACGGCCAATAGAAATCTCTGAAATAAAACCCGGTGTTTAGTTGTGTTTTCCATACCGGGGAGGTTGTTGGGTAATAAGGACCAAGGCCCGGAAAAAAAAAAGAAGACACACGCACGCACCAAGGCGCACAAAAACTAAAAGCACGCACGCGTACATAAAATAGAACGATTTATTTTTAAACCGAAGCAAGTGATTACGCTGGCCAGAATCCTAGCTTGACTTTGCGCCCCCTTGGCTCTAGCATCCGGTAGGCGGTGGTACTTTATGTTTTTTAAACGACTTGACTTAGATTTTCAGATGTCGCAATTCCATGGTTTTACCCCTCCCTCTGTCTACGATATATGTGACACAAATCTCCCTCCCCCTCAAAGATGTACCAAGCACGTGGCGTGGCAATAATAAGATGACGTTTGTTATTGTGGAGGCTATTGACATCTAGCGACAAGATTATGAACTAAGAGAAATATTGTGATGCGCTAGCGCTACCTTTAGCGAGCAATATTAACTAGAACTTAATTTAATTACGAGCGCGATGTTTCTATCGAAAAGTAATTTTATTTATTTTCTAGCAAAGGTAAAAGCGTTTGTCTCCCCGCTAATTTAAAAGGCAAGAAGTTAAATTAAGTCTTCAGTAGCTGGAATAAATATATGTTTATTGAATAGTAGCAGTTTGACCTGTTCTTCGCACGGCTAAGCAACACCAAAAATATATTAAATTAAAACGTTCAACATCCGGCTGCCCACTTTTTGATAGTTAGCTCAGGATTGTATAGCAAGAAACTATGGCAACCACGAACCAATCATGGTAATCAATACATTAAAATAAATTTAATATTTGACACAAAATATTACCTTGGCCACACAATCCATTAACAATGCAATTTTTACATGAGTACGACCATAAATTAAGATATACTAACTAATAAATATTGTTACATAAATATGTTTGAAAAAAAGAGCATCACAGTCAACCCAAGAGCTAAAATAATATATTCTGCCACATTCATTTAATTTATTAGAGGTATTTACCTACCAATTTTGCCATGAAAAGTATTCTCACGTACCAACCAGAGTTCTTTCACATGCCACAATCGACATGGGATCGATGGCTTTAATTCCCCTCTCAATGATGTGCTACAGATTTTTATCGCTCAAGATAAATCCATGGACCCCGGTTGGTTTTGAACCAACAAACATCGGGTCCTGGAGGTCTATACCCAAGACCACAGAGGTCTACTTTGTTACAGAAACATATGTAATAATAAGTATCATGGTTTTCCAAAGGGTATCACGGTTCACCGAGCCATGTCACCAGAATTTGTTTATTTTAATTGTTATGTCGCTGATAGATAGGCGTTAATTTATCCTTTAATTTTTAAATTTGTAATCGCAATGCTAATGGACTCCCTCTAATCTTTTGTTTTTATATTCGTTAGATTTTTTTTCCTTCTGCCTACTATGAAAAAATTCCATTTTTTTTATCATATCAAGAAGGTTTATTTTTTCTACTAGCAATTTGAGCCCAGTTTTAAACTTTTCAGCTTTTATGACTATTGTTGGGTTGTCCTTTTACAAACATGATATTTTTAATTTTTCTTACATAACGAAAAGAATATTTTACAATAATTTTGTAAATATTTTAAGTTACTAACCCACCCCCGCCCCTCCCACCGTTTTTCAGTTCCCACATTCCCAATTCGAAATTTTAAAGTTAATTTGACTATCATAAGGTAACGGGGTGAATTAAGGCCAACCTAAGGAATAAACACCATTTTCACATAAAGGAATAGGATTATCAAAGAAAATTATAATTAAGAAACATAAATTTGTATGTACTCATTCAGGAATTGAGTACAAGAAATTCATACACAGAGACATTATTAAAATACAGTATGGTTAAAAATTAAGTGAAAATGGGCCTTGTAACCGTCAGGCCCACAACATAACAGTTCAGTACTATGCACAATCGACACATAAATACGTTTCTTTGTCATTCTTTGTGAGGCCTACACAATCTTCATGCACCCAACAACCACAAGCGAGGCAGGCGCGCATGTCTGCCACAAAATATTCTAGTCACATTTTGTAAAATCTTATAACGAATGATGACAATATAACATTCAGTACTTTTGGCGGTTATTATAACGACACTATTATGGCTACCAAGTTATTGAACTAACAGATTGAACGAAGACTCGTGCGACTCTTGAAATTGCGTAACATGTTGAACTTAAAATGTATATCAAACTAAAAAGTGTTTTTTGTATTAGTTTTAGGAATCCTGAGTGGACCCCCCTTTCCCATTTACTACTTCTTCATTTTGAAATACAAGGATCAGTCCTTAATGGATGTTTGGGGTCTTTCTTATACCCGCTTGACAAATTTCAATCTTCTAACAAATTGAAAATTATTGTATTAGTTTAGTTTTGGGAATTTTGAAGACCCTCATTTAACTTATAAATTTCTAATTTTAATACGAATATGGTTATCTGGAGTTGTACTTCTACCTGCCCGCCAAATTTAAATTCTATACCACACATTTTGTCATTTTTCTGTCCATACCACCACCCCTCTTGTTTCCCAAAGCCCCAATAAAAAGTTTAACTATTTCAGCCCTTAATATTTATTTAGAGTGGTATTTTATCTGCCTGTCTAATTTAAATTTTCTACCACACTGGGAAGTAGTTGTTTAATATTAGTTTTTGAAATTTTGAATCCCTCCACACCCTATTCTCCAATTCAATCCTATAAATTAAAATCTTAAGATTTATTTGGTTATCTAGAGTGGTCTCGCCACCTATCTACCAAATTTAAATTTGCTACTGCATCTAAAAAGTTTTTTTCTAATTATAGGCCCCTCATTTCCTGAGGACCCATTTATAAATTTCCCAATTTTAGATTCTTCTTGTTATTTAGTGCAATCCCTCTTCTCTACTGTCAAGCAAAATTTCAAGTTTCCAAGCTCAGGGTTTGGGGAAATATGGTGATGAGTGAGTGAGTGGGTTTTTCCTTTTATATAATAGATAGATAAAAAAAAAAGTAACTAGTCTGTATCATTTTCGATCAAATCAATTTGTAGAGCAAATAAACTTCAGTATATCCTGAAGGGATTCAAACCCTAACCTTTCCATCACAAACTAACAGACTGCACGAGCTTGATGTTTAGTTCACGCACTCACTGATGCGAATTTTATCGTTCCTAAACCACTTGATACATTTTAAATTAAAATAACGTGGCAACAGTCACAAACAAGCACAGCTACGAAAGCTGCGATAACATGGTCCTACTTCCCATCCTTGTTTTAGAAATACAAAAATTGGGTTCAGTAATTATTCCTCATAAAATGTACTGTTTGTATGCACATGCACCATGTATGCACCATGAAAGGTAGCACTCTTACATTTATAGATTGTACCGGTCCTCTATCTTATAGGCTGTGCCGTGCCACCTTTAAGTTGAGAATGTAGTTTTTTTTAGCAAAATCTGTTTTTGGCCAGAATAGATGAAATACTTTTTCAGTAGAAACCTAGAGTTTAATTTTCTTCATACGGTGATATCAACAGTTCGTGAATATCTGTAAAGGGTTTAATTTTGTGACAACTTTTTCTCTTCATTTAAAAAGTTTTACATCTAATGGCGCTATGCTCATGACAATCAACGACTGTTTTTATCGCCATATGAAGACAATTAAACTTTTATGTTTCTACTCGAGAAATATTTGATTTATTTTAGCTAAAAGAAATTATATAAAAATTACAAAAACACTGCCCTTTTCTCCTACATCCCCACCTTAAGGGTAGTGTTAGATTATCAATAAAACTATAATTGTATTGCACGAAATTAAATCTGTTTTCCTTAAGCTTGTTCTCAAAACAAATATGTTTCTTTTTTCGTTTGTTTGAAACATAATAAATTTAATTTTTCATTGTGCTGGTAATAGATTAGTTGTAGCTCTTCTAAGTATCCGCCAGGATTTAAATGTCACTGAAAATTATGACCTGCGCTATCTACAAATCACGCACAATTTTTTCATGATTGTTTCTAGTTTTGCTAATAGCTAATAGCTAATAGCTCATCAGTGGTCATGAGGTGCAAGACGTTAAGCTCGCAATGGACCGGATCACCGGTGACGTGGAGGTTGAGGTCTTAGTTGCAAGGGGGTTGTTTTCTTACATAGGGTTTTACAAAACTTCTCCACGCCGTTGTAGATACACTTCCACTAGTCCAGGGTTTCACAAGTTCTAGGTCCACTTAACAGGTCTAAATTGTTTGCAGAACACTGTTATGTTTTGGGTACGCGCCGTGGCAGCAGAATGTGGATTACGCACCCAGTCCAACAGAACACTGTTATGTTTTGGGTACGCGCCGTGGCAGCAGAATGTGGATTACGCACCCAGTCCAACAGAACACTGTTATGTTTTGGGTACGCGCCGGGGCAGCAGAATGTGGATTACGCACCCAGTCCAACAATTGTAAGCTAAATCAGAATATTAAGAAGGAAATAGGGGTGTGCGAAGTCCACTTTTTCAATTCGAAGTAAACGAGAATCGAATATATGAAATATTTTCGAAGCCAAATCGAAGTTCAAATATTTTCTTTTAGTTGTTTTATGTTTGAAAAAATATTATATTGTGATTATTCAATTTAATTTATTCACTAAAATCACATGGAAAATGTTTTATTGTAAAATTGTTTGTAATATTTCATGTTGCTTTGACGAATCAAGTTTTTATCCCAATATGCAATTCAGTTTCTTCAGATTTTTTCGTATAAATTTTAATTTGTAATGTACAAAATAGCTCAGAATGACAAAAATTGAACATTAATCGAGTATTTTAGCTATCAATATTTTTATTGGTGAAGCTTCGAAGCCAGAATTTGTTTCGAAGCAAAGTCGAAGCTGAAGTTTGTTTCGAAGCCAAATCGAAGTTTCGAAGCTTCGCACACCCCTAGAAAGGGATGACTATTTTTTAACTTTCTCTCTATCTTACAGGTAGAGAAAGTATTGTGATCGTCAAAAATATCGAACTCGAGATTTTGATGAATCTTGACGTTTCATGATTCCCTGAATCCGAAAAAGTTGTTTTTGAATTTCCGTCTGTCTGTCTGTCTGTATGTTTGTACCTCCGACTAGAGCCTAAGCTATTTTACCGATCGGGCTAAAACTTGGTATCTAGGGTTTTCATAGGGTTGGCTCTGACGGGTTTTTGGAATTGGATATCTAACCTTAAACTTAAGGGTAGTATACTGAAGGGCAAAAAGAGCAAAAATCGATTTATTCAAAATCCGCTCTAACGATTTTGATTAAATTTCATTTCAAAACATTTATAAATATTCCAAACAGAATGGCTACACTCAATATTTCGGCAAAATTAATTTAAAGATTCCGGTCTGATGCGTAAATTCTCATTTTTTTTATCATATCCACGAGACTATTTAGATATAAAATTACTTATCATTGCAAATATGTAGGAATATTTATAATACAAATCTTTTATTTGAAACATATTTTTATAAAACCAATAACTTTCAAACTATTCGCAAATATATATATAAACTTTTCACAACCCTAAAGGTAAAGTATTGCAACTGTAAAAAAAATCTAACTCCAAATGTTGATGGATGTGGACGTCGCATTACCCCCCAAACCCTAAAAAGTGGTTTTTGTAATGAGAAGACCGGGGTTCGAATCCCGGGCTCTACTAAGGGTGGTTTTCCCCAAACTGTTTTCCATTCTCTCTCCATGCAAATGCTGATAAACTACTTCTAAATTAAACTTTCCTCATCCCTAACACGTTAGCGTAGTTAATAGATAGGAATACAACCCGAATGTGTAATAAAAATGCTGTGCTAAAAAAAATTGAAACGCTTTGTTTAAACTATTAGTAATTCGGGTAAACCATAATTCTAACTTTGCGTGGAATCTTTTTATTTTGTCAGATGTATTTCAAATGTTAGTAAGTATGCGAAAGAGCCTTCGTCCACCAAGAAAACCAAAGCGACGCGGCCTGTTTTTCCATTTACGAGAATGCCGTCGTCTGATGAGGACCTCGTTTTGGGCTACATCTATGCTACTTCATAAGCTCGTGAAAAGGCCCTGAAACCTTTTTCGGGTTCACTCTGATTTTTTGGGGGAAAAAAAATGTTCAAAATTGAAAATGACTTCAGGGACCCTGTCAAGATAAACAAACATATAGGATGAGAAGGGAAAGTTGCAGAAAATACTTAAAAAGATAGACATTTTAAGCTCACACAAATGAAAATAATCCATGTCGTAGGCGGTTCCACAAATGCACGCTGCAACCCGGTTTCCAGAGGTTTATCGCCCAGAGCTTTGGTCGTAGTCGCCTCGGTGGACGAGCGAAGTATTGTTTGGATGCAAAAGTTGCTTGGGTGATTGGTTGCTTAATCGTAGGCAATTAATCGTTTGGTTTTGGTATCCTCGGTGGACGAAGGGTGTAAGTGCGAATCGCGGACGACGCACGGCTGTCACTCATACCAACTTAATTCGTGTTATTATTGAACAGCGACCCGCGACGCTATGAGTTGTATCCATACACACACATCTTTTGCGGAACACTGCACTAGAAAACTTTCCTAGTCCCTGCTTCTTGGATTAAGCTTTTAAGGTGGGATAAAAGGGGCTGCGATAAAAGGCACAATGGGAAAAACATTTTTTTATAAAATAAATAAAATATTGCTCCAGTACAAATATAGAGTTAAATTTTCTTCACATGGTGTTATATCAACAGTTGTTGAATATCTATATCAGGCGATATTAGATGAGAAACTTTTTAAATTAAGAGAAAAAGTTGTCATTAAATTTCAGGACACCCTTGACAGATATTCAAGAAATTTTGAAGTCAACATGTGAAGAAAATTAAATTATATGTTTGTACCGGAGCAGTATTTTATTTATTTTAGCCAAAAAATTGTTTTGCTCTAAAACTGCAAAAACACTGGCTTTTTCTCGCATCCCCTTCCATCCCATTTCAAGAGGACCACTTACCGACGCGTTGAAACGCGTTATAGACGTACATACGAATACGTGAAAGTAGATATAGTAACCTTTATAAAAGTCAGAAAAGTTTCTTTCTTTAAAAATTGGACTGTGTCAATGAATTCCTGTTGAATTAAAGCCTTACCTTTTAAGTTTTATATTAAAAAAAAAATATTGAAAAGTAAAATTGGCTCATTTTTTGATACGTTTCACGCGAAATATCGCAGTTATGAGAGTAAGATAAATATTGAATGAATATTAAACAAATAAAGTAGTTTTTTAACAGAGCCACAACAGAAAATAATGATTATTTTAGCCATTTGATGTACTAAAACTGACATATCACATCAGCATTTTTAATAACAATTGTGTTGAACATAATAAACAGAATAATAAATACCGCGATTATAGTTAATCGTTTGCACGGTACTAATCAGCTTGCACCAAATTCAGAATTGAATTTGAATTAAATTATGAAAAAAACCGTTTGTGTGTACGAGACAAAAATAAAAAGAGATGTGACTCGAAGGGCAATTACAATCAGAGAGAAAATAGGTAATTATCGGAAAAACACCAACGAACGGAAGAAAAAAAATCTTGGACAAATACAAGTGTAAAAAACCTGGTGTACAACGCAATATGAAACAAAGGAATGTATTTTTATCACGGTTAAGGGAATTGGGGAACTCCCAATGTTTTTGTATCCGGGTGTACAACGCATGCTAAAACAAAGGAAGGTATGTATATTTTGGTTAAGGGGGGTGAGGAACTAGCCATGTTTTAGTGCCCGTGTGTACTACGCAAGCTGAAACAAAGGAATATTTTTTATCACCGTTAAGAGAAGTGGGAAATACAATTTTTTTTTGTATTAGGGTATACAACGCAAGTTAAAATAAAGGAAGGTATGTATATTATGGCCAAGGGAAGTGTGGAACTCTCAATGTTTTTGTATCCGGGTGTACGATGCAGACTGAAACAAAGGAAAGTCTGCCTATCACGGTGTATATCCACGCTAATCATCTTCATCACAATCAAGAGACGCCACCTAATTAATAATGCACCGTCTCTTGTTATCAACAGGGATGTGAACAAAGCAGCGATCCTCCACAAGATCTGGGAATAGTTCCGTCTTGTGGTTCGTGATGTACTCGAAGCAAATCAGGGTACGGCGATCATTTAGGCCCCTATTTTTAGCGCTTGGTCTGGGCGCGCGCGCGACGCCGGTAGTCTTTGGCATCTCTGTGGGTCCTCAACTCTTTCGTATCTACTGTCGTTCCTTCCTTCGTCTTTCCTTTCCTTCTATCAAAAATGTTCTTTAGTTCAGACCTTAAACTAACCAGAAATCTGTCGTTGGTCACAAATCAATCTTCCATCACATCACTACATGGGGGAATCTTTTTTGGAAGTGAACATTCGACTTTGAAGACAAACATTCCGTAGTGCTTCCATTTTTATAAATATTTTAATATTACTAAGTATACGTGTAAGCTCTTACGGTTGGTTTATATTCCTATGAATCGTTTATTATGGTGTGAAGTGAGTTTCTTTAGTGATAATATAATGGTATAAAGATTTTCGAAACATTTTGCTCAACCATGAAGTTATTTTGATCAAACTAAGCGTATCTTTCTTGAGTTGTGGTATTATTTATTTATTATTCAATAAATATTGTTAATTTAGTTTAAAAACTATTTTTCCTCGTTTAAGACATTACTTAGAAATTTCATTTAGTCTTGAATCCTAAAAACAACACACAAAAAAACTGTGAACATCGTGTATCCATAAAGTATTATTTCCCGACATGCAAATTTTATCTGTGATATTGTGAACTAAGGTAGCAATTGTGTGATTATCGTGTGTGTTTATTGTCAGTGTGACATTGCGTTATATTTTAATGTCCTAATGGCGTCGAACAATTCTGGTTCTATTTTAATTTCCGTGCCAGTTTCGTGTGGCCGGTCCACGCCGCGTCCTGACCTGAGCTGACACACCGATATTCTAATTCTAACCTCAACGTGACGTGCCGGCAAGATGGCGCATTTCCGCAGACCAATGGGGCGCGAGGCTTACAAACCTTTCGGTCATAGGCGAAAGGTAATAAGATGTGACAATTTATTTATTTTTAAAAATAAAATGTCTCCATCAAATAAAGTTTGACCTATAATACTATTGTGTGAACTGTCGACACATACAAAACACCAAAATGTATAATATTATTTGTTTTTTTTAACTAACCGCGTCCTCTTTATTTAATAATAGCATGACCTTTCTTGTTTGTTAGCGCTTTTGTTTAGCAAGAAAACATCTTTGTCATAGAACATGTATTTAATCGACTTTTAGCCAAGATGGTACCGGGTTGACGGTCTTGGGGCCAATTTCCGCCTTAAGAGATATATTTTTTTTTATATAATTGCTGAATTTTGTATCCTCTTTCCCAGTAATTGATTGACAGCCAGAAGGTTGCGTTCCATGTCTCTTTTAGAATCAATATAATTTTAATTCATGCTTTTCTATAACCAATTGCTCCCAAACGTACACGTTAAATACCTAAATAAATAAATGGTTGCCCAGCAAAATTGGTAGTTCCTTTCACTCTCACTCAAAGAAATTATCATATGCTTATATAATCAATTGGTTCAGAAAATGCAAGTTAAATATCTCAAATATTTTTTAAATTGAAATAAGTGGTACGGCACAATACCTTTATTTTAATCCATTGTCGTTAAATAACTAAAGATCAGTAATTAATTAACTAACCTTAGTTCTAAGGATCGAATCAACTTACAATTTGGCCTCGAGGTATAGCCATATTACAAAATATTAAATTTGAACGAAATCTTTCTAGCTCTTTTGGCTGCAATCCCATGTACAGACATATTTAGGCCCTATATATACAGAAGGATAGATAGACTGACAAGAAGACATACATGTATATATACAGAATAATTATAATATTCTCCTTCATAGATTTGGGGGCATACAAAATGTCAAGATAAATCATAATCTTGAAAATGAACATTTTCACGATTACAATACTTTCTATATATGAGAAGATAACATATATAAGGAGTTTTACAACGGTTTGGGTTATAAAGTATACCTAAATCAATTAAATAAAAAATAGATTCAAAGAAAAATCAATATTAAAGTATTCATGCATAAGCTTACAAAAAAATAAAAGGGTTATAAATGTTTTTTGTTTCTAAACAAAATATAAAAGTTGAAAAAATTATAGCTGTATGAACACAATTGTGTTTAAAAATATTTGAACACGATCTAACTCCACTTTATTAATAAACAAAATGCTTGGCCCACTTCTGAGATAATTTTATTTGAGTAAAATAATGGATTATTGTAGTATAACTAGATAATTTTTTCTGTTAGGTTAAATTTATAATTTAAATGGTTATTCAAAATTAAGATAACTTTATTTATTTGTAAAGACGTCAGACCCTGTTTAAAATCCCTGTTCAGGCGTTTAACTAATATAATAATGAAAAACAACACCAAGGTTTCGAATTATTGTAATTAAGTCAATGTCCGTATAGCGTAGATCACAATTCAATTAATACAAATCAGTTGAAAAATGAAACCTGGATACGGAAATAGAGCACAGGACATTTGGCTTAGTACGCCAATGCTCTAACCACTGAGCTATCCAGGAATCGTCCCATGCCCAGGGTCATTCTTCACTCATATTTTAAGGCTGAGTCTGTGCTGGACGTGTGTAAATCGTCAGCTACATATGAGCGAAAATGTAACACGAGGCATCAGATTCATCCATCACAGACTCAGCCGTAAAACTACTATATTTACTCTGAATGAGCTCTTTAGAATTTTTAAAACATATTTTTTTATGATAATATAAATATATTTATACTCTATATTCCTACATTTATGTGTTCGTACTGTTTACTCACGTGATATGGTTTAATTGGGAAGGGATTGGAAGGGGGAGTACAGTCCAATTAGCATAGAAATAGCCATTTATAATATAAAAAACTTATTTGTTTTTACTTTCAATGTTGATAACAATGTACTATTTCATCAGTGTTAATTTATTGGTATTTATAATATACATTTAAAGTGAAAGCTGTAAATAACATAGATTGACGTATGGATACATGAAAGTAAATCTAGTAACATTTCTAGCTGTCAAATAAGGCCACTCCCATTAGAATTGGATTGTAACATTGTAACAGCATCTACCATTTCTGAGAATATAACAGTGCCGCCTTTGTGATCCAGTGGTTACAGTTCTTGGTTACAGATCCAGAGGTACCGGGTTCGAACCCTAGCACTTCCGTATTTTCTGTGAAGCAGTGGGTCTAGAAGGGAACAACTCGGTCTCGTGAGGACAAATGAGGAGGTACTTGAACGGAAAATAAGAGGCGCCAGTCTAGAAAACTGAGATTTACGTCCGGAGAGCTCATTGAGCCGACCACATGATAGCTTATATTTGCACAAGTTGGCATTATCTTCGTCAATAGACGGCAGCCGCTTTGTCTGTATGGCTCGATTGCGTGCTGACGCCATGGAGATTTTTTTTATAACGGTGCTTAGTGGAACTCTCCTATATTTCCTGCTGACGATTTATAACCTAGGAACGAAATAGAGACAGTGACTATTCCGGGAAATGTACAATTCCTATTTCCATCTCTATACTTAAGGTGGGGTTGTAGGAACCACGAGTAAAGTTCAGTATTTTGGCAGTTTTCATAGAAACACTTTTTTTTGACAAAATGAATGAAATATGCTTTTTTATAAACAAATAGTTTAATTTTCTTCACATATAAACATATCGTATCAAAAGTTGTCTAATATCTATCATAAATTTAGCTCATTAGTAGAAACTTTTTAAATGAAGAGAAAAAGTTATTATTAAATTCCATGACACCCTTGAGATATATTCAAGAAATGTTGACATCAGCATGTGAAGAAAATTAAACTCTATGTTTGTAATGGAGCAATATTTGATGTTTTGACCAAAAAAGTTTTGCTATAAAAACTCAAAAAATACAGCCCTTAGTCCTTGTTCCCTACACGCCCACCTTAAAGAAACTATTCCTAATTTGTTTGGTTTAAACTATATTGAGTACGAGGCTAATGGCACATACTTTGTTCTACCGCAACCTAAAAATACAATTATATACCTTATTCTGAAAACATCAGTCAATGTGTGTAGTATTCAATATATTGTCGCTAATAGCCATATAATAATAATAATAATAATACTATACATGTATCTTTACGTGTGTTTTTTTATCATCGCGTTTTAATACCCGTCTGGGCTATGTGAATTTTATTCACGCCATTGAAGGAATGTGGATTTAAAAAGGAACGCACACGAATTTGCACGGAAGCAGAGTGAGGAAGGCATTTAGCCCTAAGAATACCTGTTTGGATTCAAACCCCGACCTCCTTTTCACCTGAAAAATTAAACTAGATGAGCCTGACATTTTAGTCACGTTTTCACTGATGCGGGTTTCCTTGCCTCAAGTAAAACATATTTGCATTGCCCAATCGTTGTGTATGTGTGAATACATCTAAAGGAATTTATTTGATTTATTTAAAAAAAACATTAAAAACATTATAATTTACTTTTAGATTAAAGTAACGTTAAAAAAATATAAATCACTCGAAAAGTAAACGGTACGACAAAATCATATAAACTTTCTCATAGTGTGTTATAGCTATGAAGATAATTTTCAAAAAATAGGTTTTCAATCAATTAACCTTAAGTATGCTTTCCTGATAAAAAAAAAGAATCAATTTGCTAATCACGATCAAAAATCTTTAAATATAAATTTCAAACCATATTTAACAAAATTCAAGTTCTAAATATATATATTTCCAAGAAACTCTAAAATTATTTGTTATTTGTAAAACTAAAAACTTATTCTTATTTATAGTGAAAAATTGTTCCGAATTACTCACTTTGAACATAATCTTCAAGGTCAATTTCGATAAATTTCAAATTTTCTATAATTTTTCCTAAGCAAATTACCCGTAAATTTATTTATTTTAGATAAACAAAGATACATTATTATTTATAAGTGTAAAATAGTCACCTAATACCCATTTTGAATCAAATCGTTAAAGCTATTTTCAAAATAATCAAATCTTACAAAAATCAGTCACTAGTTAAATACTATCAAATGATTATTTTTAGGGAAAAAAACCACTATATAGTGCAATCAACTTAACAGATACCCATTTTGAGTCAAATTACTAAAGCTATTTTCTTGAATTTTCAAATAAAAAAATCAGTAAATTACTCATAGCCAAATTTACCCCTAAAAAACAAGTATGCAGGGTTATTTGTCATGTCAAACACTCCCAAGATATCTTATTTGAACAAAATCGTTAGGGCTATTTAAAAGTCTTTCCAGTTTTTGAAAAATCAATTTTTAGTAAATAAATTAATTTCTACCCCAAAAACATGTATACAGATATACATTTTAAACAAAATCGTTAGAAATATTTTCGAAATATTTCGAATTTTCAAAAATTTTCCATCAGTAAGCTACCCTTCAACGAATTTTTGCCCCAAAACCAAATCCAGTAGGCTACTATTTGTTATGAAAACAAATCCTAGATATGCATTTTTTTTTAAATTGTTGGAGCCATTTTTGAAAAATTTTGTAATTCAAAAATAGCACTCATCAGTAAATTACCGTATCCTTAATTGAATGGCTAGGCTAAAAAAAAATTGTATAGCCCTATAAAATCTCAATATCAAGTTTGAACAAAATCCATCAAACCGTTTTGGACCTGTGACCAGGGACAGACAGACAAACATGGAGACAGGCAGAATTATAAAATTAACTTTTTTGGGTTCTTGTCATATAAACGTAAAGATTTTTCATAATCTAGAGATAGATTTTTTCACGGTCACAATACTTTCTTTAGAAAGTAAAAAAATTATTGAATAAACCCATGAAAAATGTCCATGCCGAGTATTTGAAATTGAGAATTCTAAAAATAAAACTCCTCATTCACTTGCTGTTTACAATTTTTCTGAATAGACAGGAATATTAAGTGTCGATAGTTCATTTCTATTTCAAACTTATGATTATTGGTTTAAATAATCCTATATGAATATTACTAACCAATTTATGACGATGTATTGTTATTAAAAAAGATTATTTATTGGAGATAACAGATACATTGAAACAAGCACTTAATCAATTTATAATATAACTAAGGATTAAGGCGGGAATTGACCTCGAACTCAGGCCATGCGAACCTCAATGTTAGAAAAAGGAAATTTTTGTTCATATTGTTTTTTATCCTGCGTTACAAAAAAGAGCCATACTATTTTGACATATATATATATATATTTATGAAACAAACATAAAAATAATTAAATAATGCAAATAATGTGAGAGTCAATATTTTTATAGTCATAAGATTGTTGGTTTCCGTCCAAACTAAACTGTTTTACGGGCTTTGTTTTGATATTTAAATATAACTATTTTCGATGTTTATTATTGTAGAACTTCCCATATTCTATGTTTGTAACAAAAAATAGTTTTGAGGATTACGACGTCCTCACATGATAGCGCCTGTAAGGAGCCATTTTTATTTACATAGGAGCATCAAACGTTGCATAACTTGCAGGCTATTTCACGAGTTTTCTTTGTTACAATGGCAATCTCGGTCTCGCCGACTCGACATTCTTAGAAGTGCCAGAAAAGAGTTAAAGAAACATAAAGTTCAATTAATTATAAATAATAAAAAGGTTAAGCAAAGGAGTACATAAAAGACAAGTTTAGTAAATTACCTTCACTAATAAAATCCATGGAATATGTAGGTAGGTATAAATAGCAGAATGTTATTATATATTATCAAATATATTCATATAATTGAAACAGAGACCACGGAGAAAATGTTCACTAGATCTTTAAGAGGGACATTTTCCCACTATTACCACCATATTTGTAGAGTATAATATCACAATATAAACTATGTGCGACGAATTAAACTAATTTTCTATTGAAATGTCAGGCCTCCATAGTGGTTCGTATCCCACGTTAAACTGTAGGTCCTCCATTTCATCTCACAACCACCCTACCAATACACATTAGCGTAAGTGCGTCCGTGGTGATGATAATAATAATAATAATAATAATAATAATAATAATAATAATAATAATAATAATAATATGTGTCGGCGTGTGTGTAAAATTAATATAAACTAGATCTAAACGGATATTATTCCAAGAATATCAAGAGCTAATATAATATTAAGTCCGAATTTCATAGAAAGGGCCTTAATAATATAAACATTTACTAGATTTACTTTTAAGTATTCTTACGTCAAATCATGTGATATACAGATATTAATTATGATAGATACTATCAATATATATCAAATTTCACAAACAACATAGTATAATGTTATCAATTTTAGCACCAAATATATATTTATATTTTTTAAAGGTTCTTACAATGAAAAATTAGACTGTACTTTTGTGGTGAATTTATTTTGTGTTCATTGGTACTACCTTGATCATTCTTGTGAGTAATGAAATAACGTATTTAGCAAAGTTGCTCTTACATGTTAATTTTTTTCATTTTGATTTATTTAAAGGTCAAATAAACGTTGTTTTTTTTTCACTTTTTGGTGATAAATATCATTTTGAGCGATTTTGAGCGTTTTTGAGCGATTTTAAGCTATTTTGAATAATTTTTTATCAAAACTGTCTTAATTTCAACAAAAATGTAAAATTAATCATTTTTAGCAGTTTTGATAAGTAATCTCTTCAAAAACATCGAAAAAGTGATTTATGCTCTTAAATGTTAATTTTTTCATTTTGACTTCACTAAAGGCAGAGGGAAATTGTATATTTACATTGAAATGTTAGCAGTTACAGTTAAAACATTGGTTCTCAACCATCAGTTTATGGTTTCATTTAATCTCATAAATTATTCTTAAATCACCCCTCTATCCGCAATAATGGTCACGTGAACTAAATATCAAATCTTCTAGTCTAGTTTGCCAGGAGGTTGGTGTTTGAATCCCAACCGGGTGTATTGTGGGTGGATTATGCTCAATTATTCCACTCTCCTCTCTTCACGATAATGCGGGTACACTTTCTCTAAATTATAACATTATATTTACTAAACAAGTATAATTTTTAATTTAGTTTAGAAAATAATCGAGAATAAACTTTTTTAGAATAATTGAGACTGAGGCGAAGAAGAAAATGTTGACCTAAAATGGATGTAAACACAGAATGTTCGGAAACTCTTAGCCCAAACTGCACATATAGCATGTTTGAACCAAAAGTAATACAAAATCCCTATACACTTCCATCCGGAAAACTATGCTAATATCATTAAATTATGTTCAAAGTTTCTGCGTACAGCGCCGGGATAGCAAAGCTGTTCAAGCATGGGTGTACAGCAAATTGCCTAGGAGCTAGGTGCGTGGCACTGCACATGTAATAATAGCAAGCACTTTCTGTGATGTAAGACCGTTGATGATGACTCTCAGAACGTATTCTCATTTCTAGATGGACTGGTGTGTTGCTTACTATTAATTGTGGTATGTCGTGCTCCAAGATGTTGAGGTGTGTAGTGCCGCGTGCCTAGCTCCTATGCAACCTGTTGTACACGCATGCTTGAACAGTGAACACCTTTGCTATCGCGGCACTGTACGCCGAAAATTTGAACGCAATTTAATGGTATTAGCATAGGTTTCCGGATGTAAGTGTACAGGGTTTTGTATTACTTTTGGTTTAAAAAAGCTATATGTTCAGTATGAGCTATGAGTTTCCAAACACTCTGTATGTACTTAATCATTAAATTAGTGTGTATGTTATACAAAAGAATCTCGTAAATCCAAACTAATTGGGACAAAAGCTTGTTCGGATTAAAGAAAATTTGTATTAACCAGGAGAGTACAAAAGGGCCTTGGGATAGACACAGTATGTTCACAAATTTTAAATTAGATTTGAATGAGTTTTATAAAATTTACATTAATAAAACAGATGAATAACACGTAACAATAGTTTTACATCTACAGTATTACCTTTTTTATTAGTGTAATTATTTTTATTTACAGGAAAACACATTGTGTTGAATACAACATGTAAATATTTAGCATTTTTTATTACCATTGTTTCTTACAATAATTATTATCGTTTAACTTTGAACCTGTTATACATAAAATATATTTCATTTGACTTAGGTTTTTATTCCCCTCGTTTTATGAAAATTGTGTCCGGATTATCCGGGATTTCGGACTACCGGGGCTCGGTATAACGGAGTTGTACTGTACTTAGACGTTTTGAATTGAGATTTTTCGAATTGGAGTAAATAAACCAATAAGTTAAATAGAAGCAGCTATTACAAACACGATTTAGCATTTTAAAATCATTCAGTACGTGTCATATGTAATATACCTTTAAATATTATTCTTTATCGTTTATAACAAGGTTTAGTTTACAAAAATATATTAATATTTTATAATGGACAGCGTTTAAAAACATTTTTGAATTTTTACAATGTCATTTATTTAGTAAAATTTGTGTTATCAAGAATTTTGAAGACATAATTCTCCATGTTATGAAAATAATGGAAGATAATGTTTGTATAAAACTTCGTCTAGATTGGGGTTTCTCCCTCCCTTTTCCAAAACTGCGCCAGTAAATGTACTGTAGTAGAGTAGCGCTGCGGTGACGGGTTGTTGAACTACGACAGTACCACCCTGCGCTCTTCTTGCGTGTTTTGTCAGTCCTCATATTTCTTAGAGCTGCCACACCACACTAGCTCTACACTAAACATTAAATTAAACTTCGTGATGTTCTTTCGAGTTTGTAAAGTTTGTTTTACTTTTTAATTGAGAGTCTTCTTGTAACTAAGTTTTCATAATATAAATAATCAGAAAGTTACTGCTACTTTTGGATTAAATAAGTAAGATATTTTTAACCTGAAAAATATCACGGAAACGTTTGAAATGAATATGTAATTTGAAGATTAAACATAAAAGTCATGATAATTTAATATAAACAGCATTACTTTTATACGATTACGAAAAAAATAAAAATATTATTTGTGGATTTCTTCACTAAATATTTCTTCATTTGTGATCGAAAACGCTCAAATAGTTTAGCAGTATATTTATTGAATTGTAAATTTTCTATTTTTTGTTTTGTTTGTCTAAACATTTGAAGAAAATATTTGTTGTATTTAGGAATGTGGCTGGGGGTTGAAATTACAATTCCAACTATTTTAAAATTAATTAGAAATACTTCACGTGTACTTTCTGAACCAATATGAAGCAGCACACCACTTACAAACTAGTTTAACTTTCTAAAAGACACAACACCCATTCCCCCAACCACCAATACGTCACTGTGAAAAGGTAAACCCCAAATACAATCAAAACTAACCGTTTCTAAAAACCACAAATATCCATATGAAACGTCATTGTCGAATAATTGATTTGCATGTCTTAATTTTTATTTGATTAGATTTAGAGTCAGTGTTCTATGATTTAAATAGCTGATTTAAGGAAACAACACAAGGAGTGTGAATTATTAGGTAATTTATCATCCTTAAGTTAACTTTCATGTCGTGCCTAAGGAGTGTGGGTATTTGGTTATAATGAAGTTTAATAAAACGATAATTAACGGTTTAATCTAATGGATAGGAATTACGAAGGAGGTTCAGAAGATATACGACCACCTAAACATTGTAAAGGTGAAATGTGATTAGCAATGCTCAGAGAACGCAACCAAGATTCGAAGCCTTATCTCCACATCAACCGATTGAAAGCCAGACATCTTAAGTTTGCGCCGATCACTTTTGATTTTAATTTCAAAGTAGCATTGTATTTATGTTTTGAGTAAAAATTGTTCTAATTTATTAAACTTACAATGTACAGTTCTAGAGAACATAGAGTGTTGGAAACATTATCGTTATTTTTATGGTCGTATCTCTTAGATGTTGTTATTAAAGCTTTTCTGCCAAAGCCCTAAAACTTCAATAGATGTATTAAACCTTTTTTCGATGTTACCCTGCAAATATTGTGGAAGGTTCCTAAAAATATTTTTCGTATAGCTAAGAACTGCTAATTTCAGTAAAGCACAGTAGTTTTCCTACAATAAATTAAATTCTCTAAATAATTCAAACGTGATAGGCGCATCCTTAAACCCTAAGAACATTGTGAGAGGTATTTTTATTTAAATTAAAAGTGGTTTCCAAGGTGTACAGTCTTTAATATTCTACAAAAGAATAAACAACATCTAATTGCTTTTGGAAGGTCGTCTTTATTATCAACACAAGGGGAGCCATCAAATTAAACTCAGACAAATGTTTGCAAAAACATATAGGCCTAAACTTGTAAAATACCGGTGGCTCTCTACTTTGATTTCAATTTTATTTTCATTTAAAAACCAAGTATGATATATGAAGAATTTTTTTATTAAATATGAAAATATTTTAGGAGGTACTTATATTATATTGTGCAGACTTATTTTCTGCTATTTAAGAGCAACGTTATAAAACATTTTGTGTTAAAAATTACATTCAAGGTGTTTGACAGATTACTACCGTTAAAAACTAATTATATATTTTGAAAAAATGTTTGAAACTACATTAAATCAAATCAATACAGTTTTTAATAATTTTGGTTTTATATTAGGTGATTTTAATCATCCTTTTGTGAACAAGTCAAATAAAAAAGTTATTCAAATTATAAATCAATTTTGAACTAATCTATTTCTCATTTTCACCAGTGTTAGTAATTGAGGTATTTAATTTACCTAAATTTAAATTTTTATCTTGTACAACCTGCTTATTAAATAGGTTTTAGTTTGTTATAAATGTTTTGTGTATTTAAAATCATGGAAAGGTTATGTACAAATCAGATCATTTGCAAATTCAATCGTATTTTAAATGATAAGCAAAGAAATTTTTATGAGTAAGGACAATTTCATAAAAATGTGTCTATAGCTCAAAGCTATTTGATAAATACATACAAATGAAATTTTAATAAATGGCTGAATATCATATATTTGGTTAAATAATATTGTGTAGTTGCTTGTTAATATGAATAAATTCAATTGCTTCAAGGCCATATTAACAAGTTTATAACGCAATACTATTTTTTAATATAGAACATTTCCTGAATTTTGAGGTTACACGATCACATTTAGATTATTTCAAAATAACTTATAGATTGTAAAACTATTGTAGTTTCCTTAGTTACACTATACATAATTATAAAACAAACACCTTTGTGGACCTTCCTTGTTATTTTATATTTAAAAACATGTGACGGTATATATAAAAAACAATGAAAACTTCGTGGATGGACCCTGATTATGTTATAAAGAGTTAATCCAGAGAGAATAGTTGTTTAACAACAAAGCATTAATGAAACCTCGAAAATAAAGTGTACACGTAGCATGTTTGTTATTCTCTTAATTATTCTGCTTTTTATTACCCAATAATGAGTGCAAACAATCAGTGTTAAATAAATAAACCATATTCTTATTTGTTTAATATTAAATTTGATTGATTGTAAATTTTAAAGTAGTGTATTTAACACCTAAAAACTGGTTTAATTTTAGAGCTTTAAAAAAATTAAGGATATGTTACAATATCTATTTCTTATAGTAATAGGAATATTATTAATTTATATTAAAAAACTACAAAGTAATTATTTGGGTTATTTTTTCAATTTTTATGGCAGAACACATTTTTTATCCAAAATAGATAAAACATTTCTTTGGTAGATACATTTAGTTTAATTTTCTACACATAGTAATCTCAACAGTTCTTTGATATTTGTCACAACCATCGCGACATTTGACCAGAAAATTGTTAAATTACAATAAAAAGTCCTGTTAAAATTAGGCAATGACTATGATTTGAGGATTTAAAGATTTTAACATCGCGATATATTGTCTGCGTTAAATCGGTATTCAAGATATCGCAATTTAATTTATTGATTTCTCATGGTTATGTCTAACAGAGTAGAGAGGAAAATTGTAGAAAAGGGAAAGAGGGGAATTATTTTGTTAAAATTTACTACCCCCTGATCAATAAAGAAACTGGCGTCAAGAATTTCTAGCGGGGAAAATGTATTTGAGTTAATACATCTTTGTTAAACCTATATTCTCAAAATAGCAATATAAAATACAAACAAATACAAACAGATAATAAGAATAAATATTTTTGAAAAAATTAAACTTGATTTTGGTCTAATACCCTTTATTTGATGAGCCCCAATCTAGTTTAATTATAACAAACTTTATAGTGACTCGATTAATTTAACTTGTTAAGAGCAAGAAATGGATATTATATAATTTTTAGCCATTATTCTCTTTCAATAGCTCATCATTCTAAAATGATTTAAAATTGTTCTAGGCTTTTTGAGTCAAATCAGTAAATGATTTAGATCATTGGAGAAAAGACTTGAACACAAGATTATCGAGTAATTAAAGGTTTTTCGACACCAAAAATTATAAAAACACCTAATTTTATGAATATCTTGCTCTGAAGAGCTGTAAAAAATAAAACGTGAAATGTTAATGGACTTACCTCTACTCGATCTTCTACCTAGCAATTAAAGAACCAACAATGGTAGCGAGATTATGACATCAAAGTCACAACTTGATTGTTCTTACAGCTTAATAGTGTATTTTAAAACCTTCATTTTCTATTAGTTTTAATTTCTTAACAATCTTTTTGAATAATTCAAATCGGAAATGTAAAAAAAAAAAAAGAATCATGGGTACAGGGAAATACTACGTAATATTTTGAAAACTTGCCATTAATCAATCAAATAAACCATGTTTGTAATCAGCATCAGCTATCAATTATTGGTAGACAGTACAATGCATCAATAAGTGGGACGATATATCATCAAGTGGGACAATACATCGTCAAATGGCATTAATAAAAGTACAAACATACATGCATGCATGCATACATACATACCTAATCACGCCATTCTCTTACCGCGGGATAGGCCAAAAACTGTGCATATAACTAAAAAAACAACAATTCCATACTAAATACATTCTCTCTAACTTTCTCCACACTTCCCTATCCTTGCATAATCCCTTCGCTTCAACAACATGCATACACCGAGTCATATATTCTTTTTTATTATTAAAACTCTTAATATTTATCTTATTCACACATTCATCTACAACATTTAACCACATCTTACATGGCCTACTCCTTCCTTTTGATCCACACATTATACCTTCATATTAGCTTCATCAATTATTAAATTATTAAGGTTTATTTACACACATAACTTAAGACACGAACTATCAATTGCAGCGTTCCAACGCCTAGTCAACCATATTATTTTATAGCTGATGATTAGTTACCTTAAGTTCTTACTTGAAGTAATCTAAGCCAAGAAATTTGAGAGGGTCCATAAAATACCAGATCACAACTATTTTTAGTCGGCATCCAATAAGTAAATCCATCCCCACACAGCTTAATAGACGATGGCTCATGAAAAACGATGTATCGACCGCCACGATTAATCGTCATTCATGATATACCATGGTAGACGATATATTGCCACATCCAAAACCGTAATATAGGTGTGTCAATGTAAATATTAAAACGTTTTCTCGCGATGTATTGCCCAGCCCTACCTACGACAAATGTTCAATAACTGTTAATATTACGATGTGTAACAAACTAAACTAAATGTATCTACTGAAACAATAATTTATTTATTTTGAAAATTGATTTTTTGTCGTAAAAACTGCACAGATACATAGGTACTTTACCACTTTAAATTGTATTACCGTCCATCCCATCTTAAGTATATTATTTGTATCGTGCACCTTAACCCAGAAACTCACCCACTTCGGTCACCGCGTGGACAAACGCGCTACTCTGAGTAGACTAGACTGCCTATGACGGGGATATCGAGGTTAAAATTTCGGTCTTGTGTACTGAGGGTGGTTATTCGAAAATGGGGTTTCACTCTCCCTCTACGCAAATGCGGGTACAAATTCATCTGAGTATAGCTTTCCTAATTCCTAAATATAATAGAGTAGTGGTGGGAAGAGGGAGTCCGAAGGGGTGAGTGGTTTTTTTAAACACGTCGTCTTACTACCCTTTCCTACCCTCTATCATATATATGTATGCATATATATAATATATATACATATATAAATTTATAAAATGTATATGTGTATGTTCAAAATCTAATAAAAATCGCCTGTTTCATGTTTTTTTTAAAAGTGTACGTATGGTCACTGGACCCGAGCTCATGTTGCTGTACATAAGGTGATGTTTTCAAAGTGAAATACTCTGTTCATTGAGCCGTCAGGTTCGATCAAGGCCCATTGTTGTGGCAACACTGGGGGTTGGGGGAGGGACTAGTTGTGTCTTTTTTGAAGCCATCACAAGTGACTGGTCACAAAGCGTGATACTGAGTTTTACCAGCAGAGCCACGGAGCAGGCCATGTATAGTCTGTTCACAGTAGTTTGGGTCTTTGTGGATCGAAAATGACTTCGTATTCTCCACCAAGAATATTTGTCTCGTAACCTTTACCTACTAAAATTTATATACGAATTATTACTACAGCATCTGATTCCCACCATCCTGAGCTTTACCTTCACTAGGAATTGAAGTGGATTAACGCTTGACCGATTAAATCAAGTTAGAACTATGATTAACCATCTAGTTAATTTTTTTGACACTATTCAGAAATTTTAGCAATAAATAATAGGCCTGTACTAATTACAGTACTAAGAGTAGGCTATCTCTTTGCGCTCTTATCTCTTAAATCACTTCAATAATATAATATATTTAAATACATAAGATTAAATCAATTTATAGTAATTTTACAATTACTTCTAATGGAAAAATTAGTTAAGCTTTACATCAATATAATATTGAAATTATAAGTAATTTATCTCATATCTATCTATTACACAAATAGCTTCAGCTAGAAAAATTACATTATTATCATTTTTTATTTTCCTTTAGAGATTCTTAGAGCTTTGAAATGATTTTAATTTATTTACATTAACATACATACATATATACATATATACATACATACATACATACATACATACATACATACATACATACATACATACATACAT